>JAQIWU010002496.1:0-12041 GCA_034696445.1 Isotomiella minor
TACTGCACAAAATCAAAGGTGTATACGCATAACCTCATGTCATAGCACGCTATAGTTTCACTAATGCCAATAGAAATCGAAACCACTCAATTTTCCAAATTACTATCTTTGGTAAAAAAGCAACTGAAAAGTGTACCATAAGATAATAGGGGCGATGGGAGGATGGATTGCTCGCCAATTTTTATCCTTCTCCTAAAAATTAACCTGCGTCTATTGAAATTCACAAGCATAGAACACACAATTAAGTGTTGGTATAATTAAATAAATTCAATTTTTACAGATCCTTTTCCCACTACTCAATTTATACCATAATGATTATGAGGGCTTGGCCACTTTACCTTAACTTCGATTGCCTATTATTTTCTTCTTCTCAGTTCATTTCGAGTCACTCCGTCGCAGATTAGTAATTTAAGTGTTAGCAATTTTCTTCAATTTGGCTTGACAATAACGACAACAAAAACAGCACAGTTGTTTAGATGATCGTTGCGTCGTGTGACATAAATACAGAAGCTAGAAAATTTGAAATTAATTACATCTTTGGAACTACTTGAGAAAGCTTTTGGGCTCACGCTCACAAAAGACATATTCAATTCATGTGTGTGTGAGTATAGTTTGTATGATGTACAATCCATACAAGAAAATAATGTACGTTGCATTGCAAAGTTCAATAATTTTCCCTCACTCATTCATTCCTCCTAAATTAAATTATAGCTTTTGAACTGTTATAATTGTCCCATCCCATTTGTCATATTCATTGCACTTCCTCACTTAGATAAGTCAAACTGCAGTAATGCAAACTGTATAACCTGAGACACCTGAGGCAAGGCGTGCAGTTTCTGCAACACCCATTGTCATTAATGACTGCGTTGCATTCTTCACATCCTCCGTCGTAAAGATATTTTTCTTTAAAAATCTTGAATATATACTCAAAAGTAATTAGTAATCGCATCATGTCAGCAACAAAGAGTCACACTTCTTCTGATATTCGTACAAGTGTATATTTCATATCTGCCCCAAAATGACAGAAAATGCCTTCAGGAAGGAATATGAAATACGACCGTTATGTGTATCGTATAGAGGAAAGGGGTGAGACAATTTGCTATAGTATTTTAGCTGCATTGAGAGGAAATGCAATTTTTTTAAATGAAAATTTGCAGCACAGAATTTTCATCCTTGTGTCTTTCGTTTTATATATTTTTGTTAGAAAAGGTGGAGGAAGGAAGTGCGGAAAATTACTGCGACACTTTCACGATTTACCCTCCTTCCTAAAAGTATGCTGCATGATTCGACGCTCGTCATGCATCAGTTAAACAAAACGCAAATTGAATTTTAATCTCTTCATTCCAAAATGAAACGAAATGATGAAGAAGGCTGCTGATGCTGACATGAACCAGGAACTATACAGGGGATAGCATTAAGTAGCTTCATTTAAGTCGGTTGTAAAAGGAAAAGTGGAAAAGAAGCTTCTGGTAATGATGAAATTAAAGTGGCCGTAATTATTCATCAACAAAAAGTGTATGTTTCTGGAATAAAAATCATTCTCTCTGATAACGGTATTTCAACGACTTTAGGCTCATTCCCCGCAACTAAACTTAATTGGAAATATAATTTAACTTTTTGCATGAAAAATAAGATAAATTCTAAATGACGTATTTTGACTGTTTATTTTGTGGCATAACCACCAAGTATTTACCACTTGCACAAGACGTAGATTAAGGCATTCTCGATTAAAAACAGTTCTCAGAATAACGACAGGAAATGCATTTTTATGTAATCGCAATTGTCATTCCGTCCAATTTTGCTGGCATCTTTGTCTCACCCAAATATTTGACATGGTTAAGTTGCATGATGTCGCATGAGTTGAAAGTAAAGCCGAGGATTGTACAGTGGTGTTTGCACTAATGTGAATTAGGGTGAAAAGAGGAAACAGGACAACCAAAATCAACGAAAACCCACAGACTCAACATGAAACTTGGTCTTAAACATTAAATCTTAATCTTCTTAAATCAGTTTCAAACAGAACGTACAAGTGCAAAAAGCTCAAGTCTAATTGTTCACGTTAAAAAGAATGGGACGCTTGCAAAAAAGCAGACTGTTCAAATAACTTGTATTTGGATGCAAGTCTAATATCAAACTCATATTTTGTACGAGTGTCAATGTACTATACCCGATTAAATTTATTGAAAACAATGATGAGTAAAAGTCACCCTCGAGTGCCTCCCTTTACATGTCAAGACAGCTATTTCATGTAATTTTACTGTTGGTTACAATAGTAAAGTAAAATTAGAATCTATGCACAACTTTCTAGTCGAGGAGTGAGTGAGTGGGAGGTTGGAATTGGAAGTGGAAAATTAAGGGTGAGATTTTTTCCTTGATTAACAAAACCAGGGATTGTTTTTCCTAAGGGTTGCGAACATATATACACTTAATAACTATGATGGCATTTCTACAAATTACACAAGTTCGAAGTTCCAACAGTCGTACAATCCCAATAATGAAAATTAATAAAGTGAATCCCAACATCTCAGCTTTTCCCCATTGTTCTGAGTCATTGGATGCTAAACGAAAAGTCATAGTGCTAAAAATGATAACGAGATTACCTACCTTTACTATTTTCAATAAGAGATAAATGTCAGTTTTGAAACGCTCTCCATCAATCATGGTAGATAACTATAGTTGTGGGGATTCATTATATCTTTATTATCATAATCTACTGTTTTATTGAGATAGTAGAGACAAGCATGTATATTTTTCGTAATATTTCTCATTCAAAGAAAAAAGCAAAAAAAACGCATATTTTTAAATATGAAATAGTACAGTTGCAGAGAGTGAGAAGAAAATTAATTACTTGCACATTCCACTTTAGCTGTTCACAATAGCTTTACAGTCAGGCAGGTCGGGCGTAGATTAGATACGTGATGTTTTTTAGAAGCGAGAGGGGTATGTCAAGTATGTGACCCACCCAGCATAACAATAATAGCACAACAAAACTATTATTTCAGACAAGGTACGCTTGCTGCATGAGTCCCAGTTTTGTTTTTTTTTATTCGCTTTGTTTTTAATTTTTTCCTAACTGTAACTTACCCTCACACTTCGTACATTTCAACTGCACATGTACTGACAATGAGACCCTTCATGCTTTGCAAGTTACTCCGAAAATTGATTTGCGGCTTACATAACTTGGGCACGTCACAATGCATAATTATTTTTAATACCCAATACCGTATCAAACATGTGACAAACTGCAAAATTACAATTGCTCTGTTTTCAAATGAATGGCTTAGGTACGATTGCAGTTTTGCAAATTTGGTTTCTTTCGCGTTCGGGACTGCACTGGCGATGCGATTGAAGCGTAGCTGCACATAAAAACGCTGAGGCATTATTTTAATGCACCGAAACAAAGACCGATGTAAGTGTAGTCAAAAGAAGGACATTAACAGATCAATGATTAAACCAATTCTAAATTCGGGTCGGAATAAAATAAAACCATCAAGAATACCATTTTCAGTCCCCCGCTATCTTCAGTACGTAATAACCATAATAACATAACAGGTCATGACCAAAGCAACAGTTAATGAAGGACTCAGGGCTCATGGAAACACTTAACGTGTATTTGCAACAAAGTGAATTCTTGGACGAGAACAAACTTTGAAAAGTAACAGTGTTCGTCTTGGCGTTGTATGATTCAATTGAGTAGATGGACCTGTAATTAGCAATATTAGTTCTTTCTAACATATCTAGCCATTCTAGGATGGACCCCATTGTTCGTCGCTCTTCGTTCTTTAGTTCATTAAAAACTTTGAAGAGTCATTTGTTATTGCTTATTATTGCTAGATGAGATAAAGTCTCACTACCCAGGCTTAGTTTCGCTGATATACCTAATTGGTCAAGGCCGAAGCAGTCGTCTTCTCTCATCACGCGTTCACTTCCACTCAAACATTGTAGTACTGATTAATTAAACCATGTTGCATGTAGCCAGATAATGCCTCCTGTCGTGACAATAGGTTAAGTAGAAATTAAGTATTCCCAAAATGAATACATGCAGAGAAGATTGACTTTATTGAAGGAGTACTTGAACTCCTTTAGTGATGTTGATGAACCCTTGATGGCACAAATTTGAAAGGATAAAAAACAAATTCCTACTTGTGCTTTTTGAGGAACATTGGCATTCACAATAAAAGTTTCAAACGTAGGCAGTCATAAGCCATAAAAAGGCGGTTTTCTCTGCTTCACCCCAAAACGAAAGAAGCAAACCAAGCAAAGAAGATTCCAGCTAAAAAGCTTAAAAATTCCCTCCCTGATTGTTCCATGTGGTCGAACGTTTGCTTTTTGGAATCTGTCTGGTCTTTGACCAAACATGCCATTGACATATATCCTGTGAATCTGTATAAAATGACCAAGTCGTTGAAAAAGAGGAGGAAATGTGGTGGATTAATAAATGTCAATGAGTGAATGGAGTATTGGTTGTATTGGCAAGCATGTGTTGTTGGTTGGATTGTCGTGATTTTCCCTTTAAATTTCTTACAATACTTAATTTAATGCTTTAATTATCGGTGCTTTATACGTAGACAGGCGAGGATATCTCTCAAACTTTGCCCGAGCATCTTGGTGTGAAATTGTTATTTAATTAGGTGAGTGAGTGTCACCCAGCCTTCAGGGGATGATAAGGCTGACGAAGAGCGAAGGGCACATACAGGACATTTATCTTATGACTTACTGGCGCGGTCATATTTGTGATGTGATGTCATTTTATTGTTACTCGACCAGGCGGCCTTTCTAATAGGTTTGGTTCGGCTCATTGGTATTCCAACAGACCTCCTTAATTATTACGCAATAATAACGCACATAACTGTTGCCACAAGTACGTATTATATCAAATCATCCAAGTGGCAGTCAAACTGTACAGCCAGGTCATTTTTATAAAACCCCTTGTAACAAAAAACAGGGCGCAGACAAAGTAGATTCAGAACCAGCGAAACAGTTTTGATACAACTTTACTGGCAAAAGGTTCTTGCTACGGTATGGCAGCAACCAAGTACCAAGACAAAGTAAGACAATCGCTTTGAACAAAGGGGCACTTGCTAACTATAATTGTCAACATGATTGACGATCTGAACATCGGTAAACCTTCGTGTAGCTATTTGTACTTTTATTGTGTATTATTTATGTTACATTTTTGCAGTTGGTTTGGCACATTTGCCAATTTTTGTTGAAACAGTTTCCTAAGTATCATTCCCATGCATAAATAACATAGGTTTATGCTGTTTCTTTCAAAGAGGATGTCAGCTCCCTTTGGCCTTATTAAGGACTCGAACGGAGCTTTCTTGGACTTGAGGAAGTGATTTTAAAAACTTAAAGGGCTCACAAGTCTTTTAGCTGCATTCGAGGGTTAACATTTTGGGTGAGAAAATTCATCCATTGCTGAATGAATGTACTGCCGAAATATTGTTGTTAGCTTCCTATGCTATTTATTGTCCATTGTCCTCACTTATAAAGACAGTCGGTGAGCCACCGATTATGGAGTGGAATTGGTTGTGTAGTAAAATATACATACGAGTACATTGTTCTTTACTCATTGTTAGATGGAGAAGATACCGAACACATCAAATCGATATTACACAAAGACACAGCAAGCAGGAAATAAAAAACGACGTGGAGAGGAGGAGGATAGATGCCTAATAAAATACAAATAAACAAACAAATAGTGTAGGTAGGCAACAATTGTATTGTACTTCATTTACCCAGAAATTAATTAATTGAATGAATGAATGGTGTCACTGTGACTATGACACCGATGATGATGATGATGAAGACGCAGGTAGGGGTAGGGGTATCTTGCAAAAAAAAAGTTGAATTTCAATAAGGGTTACCAATCTTTACACACACATACGTATTTCCCAATGTCTGACTAACTTTTTAAAGACGTTTGTGCCATTCATAGTTTGGTAAACTTTAGACGCAATCTAATCTGTAATTAATAGGTGCTGTATTTGTGCGGCTTGGTTCGGGGTGAGCATTGTAAATGATGAACCCATACAAACAAAAATAATAATACTTCTCACTACTCTGTCTGATTCATTCAATCATAGATCATTGTTATGCTGTGTCTATGGCCCAACGTCACCATCATCTGAACCATAATTCGTCTGAGTAATACTGAAATGAAAGTGACTGTGTGTGTGCATATCAGCACAATCTAATAGATGGAACGATAAAGTAAATCTAATCCAAACAAATTGCGTTATATCATTTGAAGCCCACTCGGATTTAAAAGGATTAAAAACTGCAATTGACACAATGCCACTCCTCTTTTCCCTTTCTATTCGTTCAAGCAACAGCGGTTCGTTGAGGCCAATATGCAGGTCGCAATCGATGACATGACAATAATGCTGATAACCACCGTTTGTATCATCGCAAGTCACATCACAATGGAGATGCCAAGAAGATTCGCTTTCAGTTGTTTTAGTTCCTTCGATTCAAACATTCACCATTCACTCGCTTCAAAAGAACAAAGCGGAAATGAAATGCGTAATTATATGCGACTTCACTAATGAAAGATCTCCAGTTATGCATTCTTTGTCGATTCTCTGCTGGCATCAACCACGTTAGGGCTAACTATTTCTAAATCTAAGTCTGTGATTTACGAAACGATGTCATGAGAAACGACACTTCTCATTCTTCTTCCATTGTTGAGGAGAGGATATCAATTCGATGCACTGCATTAAGCATTGTTGCGAAATTCATTCACTATTCTCACCATGTCTTTTCCGTACGCATTCACATAATCTTCCAAACTTGGAGTTAAATGCAATACTAGATATTCTAGACGTTATCTCGTGAGATTATCTCGTAGAGCCAAGCAAAGAACAAAAAAGATGACAGAAATAGAGAATAGGACACACAGTTTCTAGAAAAAGAAAATATTATACAAGAATGAAATTTGATACCTTCTTTCTTCCCCTGATCAAAGCAAGATAAGTTGCTGAAGAGTGTGAATTTAAATTGAACTGTAAGAACGCAATAATAGTGGTAAGATTTGTCATTTCTTTTCTCATTGTTCAAGCAGGTAAGAAGGGTGGTCCTCGTTGGTCGTCAGGTTCGTCCCATCAATTATAAACTGATGGGTCAAACGTTGCAATAATGAGTATGCATAGATGTGCGTCCCTTTGGACGAGGGGTGGTTCAGAATTCAAAGGGTGGTGTTTAAACAACGCTCGAATTTAAGAAATCGCACATTTAGTTTCGCCACTTTCACTTGTAATTGTTATGCAAATGTAAAAGTAAATCTAAATCTCCATCTATGCGTTTCACTTGATTTTGCAAGTTAAACCGAGTAAAACCCAAATTGAATTGAATGGAAGAAAATGAGAAACGTGCAAGTTGTTTTTTGTGATGTTAAAGCGCTTAAAATTAATGCACTTTTTGTCCATCTTGTTGCAAATGCAAAAACATGTTATTTTCCTCATTCATTTCTCAAGTGCTTAAGTGAAACGCTATTGTGGAATCCTCCGATTAAAATGGCAAATCTAGAAAAGTATTATGCGAGTAACGTACTTGCCAAGGTATCACTATTAAGCACTCTCAGGATCAAGGTGAACATAAACAACATGACAAACATACCGTCAGGTAATCTACATGTCTTACTTCTTACTTGAACTCAATGAAATCATAAAACAGTCGACTTATAGCATCGTCTTAGAAATGGCAACAGAAAAGGACTTAATGTTGACGAAGCCTCACAACGCCAACCATTTTAATTTTTGCATGAGTGGAGAATAAATGAATGTTGTTACTTTTTGCATCATGGGAATATGGAATACAGAGATATAAAAATGAAGGCGATATATAGCCGCGAACATCCATCCGGAAGCAGAAGTTCCCATCGTTAATAAAAATGCACAATCGTCAATTGTTGGTCTACTGTTTAAGTGCTTGGTGTGCTTTACACATACCCATATACTTGCTGTGCTGTCGGCCTTGTCAATTTTAGGTATTTGCAACTTGAATATCCATTTTATTTTATAACCACTAGGCTAGCTAGGAAGCTAACAAAAACAATCATCAAATGGATTGGGAAATTTTTATTTGCATGCCGTTTGGCACCAAACTAACCAAGTAGGAAATTTTAATTTCATTAACCTTTGACAGCACAGTCTACAGTCGCATGTCACAGATGAAACTGCAGGTAATTAATAATGACAAGGATATCTGTATTATTCAATACAGAAGAAAATTGTTCTCAATTAACAAAAATTCTATTTAACGGCCGTCAATTTCCATTAAACTATGAGAAAGAAACGGTGGTGATTGTCCACAAAATTCCTACAACAATCCATTTGGCAATTGGCAACAATAAATACTTATTTACAACAATGACAGAAGAAATTAGTCAAGGTTTATTTTGTTGTCAGAAGAATAAAGGTACCTACTTCACATTGATTTGTCGCCGTAATGGACAAAAAACGGAAGTAAAGTTCGCAATTTAAGACTCCAAAGCGAGTCATGCATACGGAACAATGACAACAATTTATTTTTCCAATTAAATGGCGTTTAAAGGATGCTGCAATTTTCGTTGTTTTGATGCGTGTTCTTCGTCTTTATAATGCTATTGCACTTTTTCCCATGTGAAAAGCTCTTCATACTTAACTCTATTTACATGTTTTTGATTTTGGTGTTTTAAAGCATTGGAGAATTTCCGATGTGATATATATACCTAAGAAGATGCTGTCAAATCTTGCGGAAAACGTGACGTTGTTGTAGACTACATGTTAAGTTTGACTCATAGTAAAGCAATCAACTCATTTTCATGACGCGTTGTGATGTATGCGAAATTAACTCTGCAAGAAAATGCATGGGCGTTGTAACTTTCATCGTCTCTTCATTGGGTAACTGATAGTCAACACTCACTTGACTGAAGAAACCAGTCGAATTGGATTTTCACAGTAAAAATTGCAACTTTGGTTGGTTGGAGAGTGTAGGCAAAGTATTTATGAACAGGTAAAAGAGAGAAAGAAAGGTCAAAACTCCTCAGTCTTCTTCCTCCCTTTCCATATATGCTCATATATGAATGTGCAAAACTGCAAAATTCCACACATGCATATGAAATGTGTCTCTTTTGTAGAGTGGAGGGGAGTCTGCTCTTTCTAACAATGAAATTGATGGTACGATATGATCCATTCCCACGCGTAATTCAACAGAATGAAGTCAAATGCTGTGCTTCTTAATTTGCAATTTCAAGTTCACTTGATCATATTTACAAGCATGGCCAGGCAGTTTCCAAATTATAGCTAAAGGGCCTTTTGCTAAAACTTTGGTGCATGTTGGCTCCTTATAGTTTAATGCAATCAACAATTGGAGATGCGTGAAATGAAGCAAGAATGGGGAATGATTCACTTAAATGTCTTTTAATGAATTTAATTAAGTTTCTGTCCGGTTTATGCCTAGTACGATGCCACCAGCTCTTCTTCACTCAATTCCCTCTTTTATTATTACCATTCGTGAATGAGAAGATGACTGGCAGCTTGAATGAATGAGTACGACCTCCTGTCTGTCAAATGTCATTAATTCCATAATACCAATAGGTTTTGTCAGTAAAAACACTTGTGACTTGTGTCTTTCATCTCTGGTAGTGTAGTACCGTCGTCATCTTCTTGAGAGATTAATCAAGCCGCATGAACTTGATCCATCTTTTCTTTACCGTTTTTATTACATTTAGTCAATGAACTCAACCTTTAGTAATGCCTTTAAGGCGATGAGAGGACATTTCTTTGAAGACAAATTACGTGCGTCTTTTTTAACATGCGACACAAACTTTATAGGAAATGCCTCTTGAACTTGAACAACGATTGCTCTCTCTCTCTCTATGGACCCAATCCTTTGCTTTAAATTTGATTTACAGCCTTAAAAAGATTTGTGAGGATATCTCTGAGCAATAAAGAATTTCAATGCTATGTTACACGCGTGTGTTGCACTTATCGTTAAGAAAAATAAAAGTGAATCACCGTCATTACGCAGCTAACATTGTAAGGGTTCCATGTCTTTGTTCACCCTATTTAATTACCAGATATAAGAAGATGCAGAAAAGCTGCTAAATAATACAGATTCATACGTGTTTTCTCGTCTAGAACAAATGGTGAAGACGTTACTCACCAACCTTCATCACCTTTAAGTCTCTAATTCCTCACCTTCTAAAGGTGAAAGGCCGGAAGACGACGAGAATTTCTTTCTAGTACTTTGACTCATGCATGCAGGAAATAAATATATTCTTGCGGTTTCGACTGTGCTTGCTGTTTCTTCTGCGGCTCTGAAAGCGATCTGAAGACGTGATATAGTTTTAGTTTGCTAACCCCACAGGTGAAAATTAAAGCATACTACTGAAAGAGGACTGAGACGAAAGTGAACGAATTCAAAAAATTGCCGTGAATAAAATAGACTAGCAGCAAAAAATGCCATGAATAATCACAAGCTTCAAGTTTGCAAATAAATAGGATTTAATCACGATTCGTGTTTTTCGTTACGAACTACCGAATCACAATTCGGATGCTACACAACAATCCTCAATCAAAGACGTCAAATGCCTGGTGGTCAGTAAGAACGAGAAGGTCATAAATGAAAAACACGAATCTGAAATAGCGTGAAACCCACGAATTGCTTCCATAGTTCTAATTTTGATAAATTTGGTCAAAATAATACCATAAAAGACCAGAGAAAATATCACAATAATGGAACTCAGGCATGGCAACCAACCGGAAAACAATGTTAGGCAAAAAAGAAGTTGAGCTCTCTTTTTGCTCCATTTCTATAAATTTTATAACTTCTTAAAGACTACGACGCCGCTAACAAAACGGAATTAAATCCAAACTGTTTACGTAAAGGAGGGCTTCTTCTTATGAAATTTTATTAAAAATGAAATTGCAGAGTTATGGATTACAAGTCATTTATTTTATTTCATGTAATGTCCCTATCATTTTTGAAGCCACGCAAACAAAGCACTCTAGTTTCGCAATCTCGTCTTTCACTTGGTTGTCGAGGCACTTTTGTTGCAGGGATCCTGCAATTACTATCATTATGACTCTGTGGTCGCCATAATAAATCCAGTCAAGGGATTCATTAATTTTAATTTTATTTATTACGGCCCTTTTATTATAGGAGTTAGGAGTCGTTTCGTTTTTCAGGTGAATCAAGCTGAGAGTAAGTGCCCATCCTACTGTTTTTTGGTGGTGGTGCAGATTGATAGCTATGCTAGAAGGTAGCATCTTTGTTCCACTAAGAAAAATGTAATAATGTGAAATTTTGTTGCTGCTGAAACTTTTGTAATACTGCTGTAATGATAATGACTGTTTGCTTCTATACGCTCGTTGGAGTTATAGTTGACTTGATTGTGGTTGATGATGACATATTATACAAATATAAAAATATAAAACTAAAGCAAAGCGAAAGAGAATTAGATAAAGTATCATCATAAAATATAGTCATCAACAATGCTCAAAGTTTATTGCAACCAAATTCTATCCACTCTACTTTCGATTTTACAACGAATGATTAGTGGTGATGGTCTCACTCTGTCTTTTGTTAACAGATGTAGTCGTTAATTTAGAAGAACTATGCTACTTTTGCTTACCTTGCTGCTGTAATTAAAACAGTTAGGACGAGGAATCATGCGATTTTTCTTGGTGGTCTCAAAACTCGAATTCCAAAAAAACGGGGTGGATCACTCAGCTTACTTGCACAGCCATGCACAGGAGAGTCTACAGTAAAAACAATCGTTATCAAAATTAATTGATTTAATTTTTGCGTATTTGTATCAAATTATCGGCAATTTACACAGTCCAAAACACCAGTAACAAAGCGTATGGTGGTGCAATTAATGTCAAACAAAACAAGGTAGACGCAGGAATACTGAATTTCGCAAAAGTTTGCAAATGCTATCATCTCGCACCTGAGATGAGATGAGCGATGCAGGTTAGATAATAATTGCAGATTGATTACGATTACGTTACGGTTGCACGTATTGTCTTAGACAAATAAGTTTGTACTTCCAT
>JAQIWU010002497.1:0-12037 GCA_034696445.1 Isotomiella minor
GTTTCTAATTCTCACTTTTGCAATTAACTATTTTTGTTTCCCCAATTCCTCTACTTTAAACAGGGATGACTGATAAGACAGACTGTCAAAGGCATTATTTTTATTGCTCCAGACTCAGTTAGCATTGTACTTTTATTCTTTACAAGCAAGGAAATTGGGACTGTAGGTAAGTAGTAACCTTTAAACCACTATGAGCTTCTTTCCACTTTCACTGTCCCTGGTGTCACACTGTCGTAGGTTACATAGACGTACAGCCTTTAGGGCTTTCTCTATTTGATGATAAAGAGAATTTTAAATCTCGTCATAGCGAAATACATGTTTCCAGTCTGAGCTAATCGTTTTTACGAAAAAGGCACTTTAAATAGAAGCTGGAAAAGATTTGGGAGGGACCTAGATTCAAAGGACGTCAATGCATTAATACGGGAAAGATCCATCAGACCATTAGAGCGCAAAGGAAATGACTTAATGTGTTTGAGCTCTGCCTGTTCGATTCAGAACTTCCTGTGGGAGGAAATTAGAAATAACTATATGACTCATTCACCAGCAATAAAAGTAGTACGCATTAGGCTAACTGATTGTCTCATCTCCCAATCGTCAAAAGAGATTGTCATCAACAAGGTAACAGATTTTTAGACCACTTTTCACCATCCTTTCCTTTTGAAATATAAAAATTTGAGGATGTACGAAAGACAAGCCTGAAAGACGTGTCAAAGAATAGTGGCATATGGGCAATAGTGGCATATAGTGGCATATGGCCAACATTTTTTTACAGAAAGCTTTACAAATTCGTCATTTATGCTTGACAGATACGATTAGAGAAATTGTTTTTGTTTGACATGTCGGTCGATTTGGATTTACAACTGCTGAGGTTGACTTTCTCTGAAAAACCAATTTCACCTTTGATAATAAAATCCTGTTTTTACGGCTACGTATCTTGCAGCTTTCTTGAGTTTTCTACTTTCCGGAATGTAAAGGCTGAGGAGCAAAGTGTTGTACCGTCAAAAGATACAAGTTACCCCATGCTCATCTATTCTATTTGGTGTAGATATTTTTCAAGAAGATAAGTCACCGACCTGTAGATTTTACAGTTGTACATCTTCATAGCGACTTATCCTCACCCATAAACTCTCAAACAGAGCAATGACTACTTTGGATTTTGCTATGAATGTCGATAAAAGTTATGTCATGTTGTGATTGGACAAAAGAAGGACAAGCTAAATTGTGTTAAAAAGTTTGCAGAGGAAAAAGTTACAGGCTTTCACTTTATCCTGCAATGATTTTTGTACAATTTTAAGTGCACACACATAAGCTTTAGATGATATAAGTACTGCGTGATATGATTACAGTTTTGGCCATTGCACCAAGTTCATTAAAGAGAAAGTGCAATGAGGTGGAACCACTGGAAAGGAAATGAAAGGAAGACTTCATGTTAAACTTTAATTTCAGCACAATTGCCTTTCATACGCTAATGGCACCTATGCCCATGTCTTCTTTGACCTTCTCTTTCGTTCGATTTCTTCAGGAATTTCTTTATTAAGAAGTATCAAGACAAACTCATACAACTAAGTACCATCCGAAGCCTTAGCAGAAGAAACCCTCCGCCCACCCCCATTCATTTCTTGGTTTCATTTTGCAAAGTAAAGAAGAAACTAGCTATTTTTATTTTCTTGTTCGTGGTCAAATACGTTAGTTACACAAGGGAATGATGCACCTAAATCTAATAACTTCGAATTCCAACATAAATGAAGAAGGGGCAGCTGGGCAGCATTGGTTATTGCCTTGTCTTTAAGAGCCATTACCTTTGGTCCAACTTACTGTCGCCGATAAGCACTTAAATAAATGAGCACAATTAAATAAGTTTTTTGAACTACTAATACAAATAACGACAGGAGGTTTGTAATTTAAAAAGCGGGCATACATCAGGAAACAGATTACGTGACCCAGGGTATCTGCGTTTTAACCAGCTACATAGATTTGTAAGCTTACTTTCAATTCCGTCGCATTTAACATAAATAATTAAGCTGAAAACAGTCTATGCTCTTCAAACATTTTATCCAGATTGTTCTTTTTATGATCCTACGCACTACAACAGAGTGCTTAGGAAATAAGTGATGGTGAAAATGGGAAATGCTTTCAGCCCATAGGCTTATTTGTCTCACTTGGACGATCCCATTAGATTTTCCAACTTCAAGCAATTAATAATTCCTAACAACCTGAGCCTGAATAAACGATTAGCCAACTGGCACCTTTGTTGTGTGATTGAGATACACTCTGTAAAGTTGTAAGCCTTAGCGATGGAGAAAGTACGGTTAGATGTGGAATATTTGGGGCAAAGTGAGAATAGGGAAATGGCCTACTTTCTCCACTTCAGGCACTTTTTTACAATTCAAAGTTCATTGTACCAGCAAATGGTTAATAACAATGAAGGTAAATCCCTGTGTCTTTAATGGAGAAAGCACAATTTAGTCTTCAGCGAGATGTGAGAAAGGAATTTACTCTCGGTCACCTACCTTCGGTTTTGATTTCAGGAAATTGATACGACTGTTGTTGGAGACTCTATTTCACTCTGTTGTTGGAGAAGGGATAGTCGTCCGCTCTGGTGTTTTCCAAAAGTTTTACTTTTTTCCTTCAATCTGTTTACAAGTTCTTGCTAATTCTACGAAAAAACAATATAAATTAGAAACTTAACTCAGTAGTGGTGGTACAAAGAAATGTGACAAAAAGACAAGGAGGGTCGAAAAGGGTGGATGTGAATGGGAATCTCACCCTACCCCAAGTTGGATTTTCTTAGCAAAGCATGACACAGTGGGAGAGCAGTCAGTCAGGTTTATGTGGAGCTGCCAGTGGTGGTGTGAAAGTGGCTACTGGGAATCCTGCTTTAAATTGGCCTCGTCCTTTCAGAATTGCTTTCTCTTCCACCTTCGGATCCTACTAACACCCATGCACTCCACTCAACCACCATTTATAGCTTTTTTTGGCTTAATTCTGAATCTCTGGTTGAACCAGGAAACTCCCTTCTTTTACCAGCGAAGGATCCAAAGCATCATGATGCTTTCATCCTTCCAAGTATGTGGGCGGTGGACAATTGGTTGGTCCGACAGAGGTACTTTGATTTTACTCCGTCACAGTCCAGTAAAGTGGTGAGGGTGGAGGAGGTGTTTCTGGACGTATAACAATGACTCCAAGCTGGCTGGATTATCTTATGTCCCACGTCAAAATTAATGATATTAATCTCTACTTAACCAATAAACTCTCCATACTTTCTGTTCCTTTTTTAGACACATGAAATGGTAAAATGAAATTGAAAAATAGGGTCGCATTGTAAAGATTCTGTAAAAATTATGGAGTCGTTTGAGTCGACTTTGGATTACATCAGTAAACAACTACAATTAGACAAAATTGAATTTCATGGCCAAACTTGAGCATCGATCCGTCTGAACAAAGTCCGTTCATGATTTGTCTTTTGGCAATTTTCTTTCTTTGCACTGCGTGTTCTGACTTCTGATCAATATTTGAGGCTAAGATTTGCAAGTACAAATAAGAAAGGCAACTATTTACCTATTTTGTTCAACAAGTAAATAAACGAGAAAACAAAAAGGGACATCGGAAATTCACGTAGCCATAGGAAAGTTCTCCCTGCCTTTGCTTTCATCCGCAGTCCCAACGGATTGTTGAGAGTGTATACCTAGTTCAGGTAGGGGAAAGCTACTTTCCATGCCGTGCTGTGAAGGAGTTATGCAGTAATTTGAAAAACTTTGCTTGAGGCTTTTAAGTTTCATAACAAATTGCTTTCGTCATTCGAATCGACCGATTAAAATGTATATGACGTTAGCTCAAATGGTCTAAGGTCGTTGTTAATTGAAGGAAGAATCCTTCAAATATCATGAATAATTTACAAGTACCCCAAGCGGATTACAGCTTAAATTAGAAGTCAATTCATTCCAACATTGATTTTACCTTGAGAAACATGACAGATTGAGATTTTAAAGGGTAAAACCTCTGTCACTTGTAGCTTACAGATTTCCACTCTCCCCTCAATTCGAGTTGCCATCCATCCAAGTTAACTAGATTTCCAAAGATCATACAGAATTTTTGAACGGTTGAATTTCCCATGGCTGTAGAATGAAACCCACGCAAGAAGAGGAAAGGTAAACCTTTGACAAAAAGTACATCCAACATGACGTTTCAACTGACGCCATGACTGTCATAAAATAAAAATGCAGAAGTCTCATATTGGACCACATATCGTTCCTTCTCAACACGCCCTTAGAGTATTAATACAGATAGCTCGTAAAAATGGTTTTATGGGGGAGAAAAGTGGATCATTCATAATGAGCAGTTGTGCTAGTTGTATAGGGTTTGAAGGATGCCATTATTATAATTATTATGTTATGAATTTTGAAGCCTATTAATCCATTCACACAAATGTACATTCTTCTCTTCATCAAAGTGAAAGCATAGTCGTGTTTTCCCCGTATTTTGTGAATTGCATGGACAAATATAGCAACAGGAACAAGAAAGAACGTTCTGCGGGCTTCCAGACAACTTTAACAACTTGATTAATATTTTCGTTGTGGCTGAAAATAAACTGAAAGAGTGAAAGAACATCCCAAGAAACTCTCCATGTGCCAGGACAAAAGGTATGACTCCTTCCTGCGTGACTTATTCGGTCGTGGAAAAGGTGAGAAAGTGAGAGGCGAAAACTCAAAACTTTACACTTTAACTTTTGCAATGACACAAATGGAGTAATTTTGAAATTACTTTCAGCGTTACGTTGTTGTGGGTATATGCATGAAGCACACGAGCATCCCTGTACTTCCATGAAAAAGGCTCAAACATGACAGTAATTTCTTTTCATGTGTGGGGGAAGCGTGTAAACACTCCAATTCGTCACTTTTATCTTTTACAATTTGCAATGGAAGGCTTTGAAGTGGCGTGTGAGAGGCAGAAAACAGCCTTTTTCACTTCATATTGAGGTCAAATGTAACAACTAAGTGTCTTCTTGGCGTAAAACGCATTTGCTTCTCGATAGTTGCAGACAAATCTGAAAGTTCTTCCATCCACAATCTTAATTATTGATGAAGTAATACAAATCGCATAGGAATGAGCTTAAACATCATTATAAAATAAAATAATCAGAACAATTTATTACGTCTGTAGTAGCATTGTTGAAAAAATTTAACCTTAGCGTACAAATTTTCTTACAGAGGACCATGACATTAGCCCAATAAAGAATTCATTTCTCTGTATAATTAATTAGTATGATTCTTCCTGGGAATAGTACTGAACATGTAAAATTAAATAACGCTTAATTCAACGTACAAATCCTTAATTACAGTTTTTTGGACTGATTCCGTAGGAGATTTGAATCACTCTTCCAGCAGGGGAAGCCAAAAAGACTGTTGAAAAGAATGCATTGTTAAGTCAGTGTTCACATCATAATTATGTTATAATAAAATGCTTTACCATATTTGTACACGCCGTAGCCATCATCATGTACTTTGGGTTGAACTGTACACATTGAACAGGACCGGTGTGGTCACCGTTTAGGACACATACCTGTAACAATTATACATACAGGATTAGATCACATGGCTTTCCATACCAACACAAGTAAAGTACACTTTTATTTCAAATTGGTGGATGACTGAGGCTTATTGAAGCTGTTGAACCAGTCGGAATAATTCTTCAACCGCAACTTTCTCTCAATTTGTGGTAAAAGCTGTCCCTTGTCCATCCTATTTTTTACACGTTTATAGCAAAAATCACAAATCGCCTCATTCGGATCGACTGTGGAAATTGACCCAGGGTTGAAGCAGTTGTGTACGAGTGAAAAGTATTGAAATAACTGCGGTGAGGACGACAATATGTGCCGTTTTGAACCAAAGGGAAACAAAATTTGACACACGTAACATTTACCTCCCCTCATGGGAGTGGGAGGTACACTCAAGATATCCCTGAGAAACATTTCAGCTCAATCAAATCTTCTGGGAATTTTTGACTTGGAGATTATTACTTTACTTTGAGTTTGACAAAACAGTGCGTTCAATACAGCTCTCTCAATACTACTGGTAGAACAAACTATAACCTAAATCCTACTTCCATCCACCTGAATGATTTGGAAGAGATCTTAATTCGTAGAATGGAAATGAGAAGCGATAAGAAGATGGAGATAAGGTATACCTTGTGACCATGCTCAGCATTCCACACATGTATAAGCCCGTCTGAAGAACCAGAAAATACAAACTGAGAATCTGGGCTGAATGATGCCTCAATATGTAAATTCTTGTTGTTAACAAATACAGCAAACGTCTGCAAGGGTTGTCCATGAAACGCATCCACCAGCCTGATAACTGACCCGTAACTACAGATCATGATGGTTTTCCCATCTGGGCTGAATTTTAAAGAGGCCCATTCGTTGTCCTTTTCATACGCAAATTTAAAATTGGAGAAAGGACCCTACAAACAACGTAGTGCATTATTATTAACAATACACGAAAACAAAAAGTGAACCTCACCTTGTCAAACGACCGAAGATCGTACAATTTAACATTTTCATTATTCACTCCGGCCGCAAAAATAAGTCCTTCTGGATCAAAAGCTGCCACAGGTTTCCCAAGCAGATGCATCAACCCTTGACAGTTTGGAGACCTAAGATCCCACAACCTGAGCGTCTTATCTTGAGATCCTGACAAAAACGTGTCGTCCAGTGGAGACATGCATAGCGTCGTCACCTTCTTCGTATGCCCAGGGAAGTACCGCAAGTACTTGTTGTCGTGGAGAGAGAGGTAACGAATTGTGTCTGTAAGCAAAGGTGATCGAAAAAAGTGATCAGGCGACTTGACGACCATCACCTATATTCCTTAAACTCACCATCTATCTTTGTTGAGCTGTGAATGGCGGTGTTCTTTGCATGTGTAAAATGTATCAAGTCCACTCCATACTTCTTACTGTTCAGCGTCCTCTTCGACCTGCAAAAAAAAAGAAAAATACACAAATGAGAGTTGGCATGTGGATATGTATGTCGTCTGGACCCACGTTCCCTTCTCGCAATCATAAATGACGATCTGATCGTCCTCAGCGGCGGAAATGAGGAGGTCCCCTGAAGGGGCAAAGTCCATGCTGTTGATCCTGTCCGTATTCTCCCTAAAGATCTTGGCCACCCTGAACTTCCGGACGACACTGTCCACCAATTTCATCCCTCGCTCCTCAATCCTCTCCTCCATCGACATCACCTTGGTCTCCATATTCTTTTTATAAAGCTTTTAGTTCTTGTAGAAGGATCCCCTTCCAAAGTTTTTTCCAAAGGGTCCAAATCCGTCCTTTTTTTCTTATTTATTTTGAGTTTTTTTGTTGGTTTAGCTTTGTGTTGCCGACTGTCAGCTTGTTTCCACAAATTGGCTTCTCCAAACCGCACAAAATAATGTGTACATTACCCACACTGCTCTTCTCTCCGTCTCCGTCTCCCCTCTGATTGTGTGTGAGTCTTACTTTTCCCTTTACTGCATGCTGCAAGCACTCACAACAATGGCAGGTGTGCACTTTTCTCCTCATTGCATTTACATACAGTTGACAATTTATAATTTGGAAAACCATTGTTCCACCCTCCTTCATAATTATTGTTGACTCTAAATTAAATGGTCCTCTCTGCTGTTTGCTTAGCTTGAGAGACAGAGTTTTAAAGACTGTTGTCCGTCTCTACAGTTTAATTTTGCACAGCTTGTTCTTGTCTTCCCTGTCTCAACCCGCCCCTAAACGCTTATTGCTTATTTCGACTCTTGTCTTATCTGCCTTTTTAATAGGCCCGATGAAAGTGAGACTCTGACTCTGATGATAACTGCTTTACAAGGTAAAGGTTTACAAATGACCAACAAGCAATTAAAGTGACCATCCGAGGTTAAAAAACAAGATTAAAGGTACGCAGTGCCAGTCAAAGGGAGGAAGGATGCTTTTTTCATCTTGATTTTTGTTTTTTTTAAAAACATTGCAAGATGCTCCTGGATGAGAAGGCGTCATTTCATATGTCATGTCATGTCATCAATGATAAGGCAACTTATGGGGCAAGTGTGGAGCTGGTATTGTGCGCGGTTGTTGGGCTGTCAATTGTCTTCTAAGTCAGACTATGCGGTTCTCTCCGGGGACTTTTATTGCACTTCTCAATCAATCTCAATAATCAAAAATCCACAGTAGTGGAAGAAAATAAGAGTTTTTGCATGTTCAATTTTATAACTCCAACTCAGTCGGAGCCGGAGCAAACAAAGTTTGCACTTTGTCAACAGGAGATAGATTGAGCATAGAAGAACTGACTGAACCACACACTCCCAACTCCCCATCTGGTCTGGAGCAGAAGGCAGAGTAATTTTTATTATTTATCATTTTTAAGTCAATATTTAAAATGTGGCCGGCACCCTCGTCATCATCGTCACCATCATTGTTGCCCTTGTTGTTGTCACCATCACCATCATCACCTTCGTCGTCGTCCTCGGTCATCTAAATCACCATCTTTGTCTTGACGAAGAATTCTCCATTCCGAATTCCAATAACTGCCCGTCGTTGGATACTTTTTATATATAATTTGACAGAGGCCCACCTGCTTTTCCCCGTCTCAGGAGTAGGAGTCATCAGGAGGGTTTCATCTTTTGACCATAGGGCCCAGGCTGAAAGCACGACGCATTGACAGGGACAAAGCCATCATGTCGTCGAGCAATAAGAACAGTGACCCTGAGTTGGAGAAGATGTTGAAGCCAGAGAAGCGAGGGAGTGCGAGTTCTGGTGGAGGTGGAGGGGGTGGAGATACCCTGAGTCAACAGTACACGTACATCGCCTTCGTCGTCGCCTGCTACTGGTAAGGATGGAAAGGTCGTTGTTGTCTGTTTATTTATTATTATTAGTACTTTATATCTGTCCTAGGGTCGTGTCCATCACGATTGTGTTTGTGAACAAGTCACTGCTCAGTGCCCAGCAAGACTTTGATGCCCCCATGTTCGTCACTTGGTTCCAGTGCGTGTTTACCTTCCTCTTCTGCGTGATTATGAAGTATATGAGGGGAGTCTTCACTTGGTTTCCAGACATTAAGTTTAGCTACGCCACAATGCAGCGGGTATGACGAACTGTAAACCATTATTATTATTAAAGCAATCTAAATCATTTGGTGAATTTGACTTGCAGACGATGCCCCTGTCCATTGTATTCGTTGCAATGGTAACTTTCAACAATTTGTGCTTGAAGTACGTGGGTGTGGCCTTTTACTATTTAGCTCGATCTCTGACTACTGTCACCAATGTAGCTTTTACATTTCTTATACTTCGTAAGTCAGCAATTCCCAATGTAAATCAATTGGTGTGGTTTTTTATATATACAAACTTTGCTTTATTTTTCCTTCAGGCAAAGCGGTGTCCAATCGGGCGATAACTTGTTGCCTGGTCATAACCATGGGTTATTTTATTGGAATTGATCAAGAAGGTTTGTCAGGTTTGTTTCATACCGTATTGACTTAGACCATAGTGTTAGTTGTTTTTACTTTTTTCACTATTCTTTGCAGGAGGCATCACATTGAAGGGCATCATATTTGGGGTCCTATCGTCATGCTGTGTTTCACTTAACTCGATCTATACAAAGAAAGTACTGCCTGCGGTTGATGACTCTGTGTGGACTTTGAACTACTACAATAATCTCAACGCTAGTATCATGTTCATTCCATTAATGTTCATTTTTGGTGAACTTCCGCAAACTATTTTTGTAACACAAATGACTGATTTTGGATTTTGGGGCTTAATGTGTCTTGGAGGAGTGATGGGGGTGCTTATTGGCTTTGTCACCGGATTGCAGATCAAGGTAATTCACAGCTTTCTTCTGAAGCGTCTTCATTGTAATCACTGACTATTTTTTGATAAAGGCTACCTCTCCATTAACCCACAACATATCTGGAACCGCAAAGGCCTGTTGTCAGACTGTCATTGCAGTATATATTTACAACGACATCAAATCCTGGGCCTGGTGGGCTTCCAATTGGATTGTCCTGTTTGGCAGTGCCGCTTATACGAAAGTCCAGCAGTTGGACATGGAGAAAGAGTACAAAAACAAAATTACATTGCCCAAGTGAACAAATGCTACCAATGCAGTGCTAAGATGCTAATCAATCCTACCATCATCTAAGTCATTAGGTACTCGGATAAGTTAAAGCTTTAAAAGTACCCATGATAGTCTGGAGATTCTGTTTTGAATCCTTTGCTACGGTGCAAATAAAATGCGCAATACGAATAAATTTGTCATAGAGAATTTTATTATGATAAGAAGATCAACTAAGTTATTTAAATTTTTCAAAGACGTTAAACATAAATAAATTTGTGGTAAGGTTTTACTAAAAATCAAAAGTCACATGACTTTAAACGTGTACAATGATGGTCGTCAACATTTTATTATTACCGATCATTTTCTTAAGAAAAAAATAAAGGTTTAGTAGGATAAGACACGCATTGATAAAAGACCCTTGAATGAAACGTATGTAAATGTAGAGAGATAAGGGGGAATAGAAATTGAGAGTGGAGCAAATAGAAACTGTCAAAAAATGTTTTTGATTGTAGGTGAATTGGAAGGAATTACTGAATTCAGAGACACGACTGTGGCAAGTATGAAGATGATAGGAGTGAGAAAGTGGGGAGAAGTTTGATTCCAAGTTATTAAATGTATGCAATATTTTTGCTTTATATTTTTAATGATTGATGGGGTGATGATAGTGGTACAGTACACGTCAATAGAGTCAAGAATACAATTTGCGAGAATATTGTCGCTGTGTGGGCTGTAGAATAGAAGAAAAAGAGAGAGAGATTTGAATCACTTTCTAGTATGACCCCCTACTTTTGAACCATTAGTCATGATCCAATACTAATTCACAAAACAGAAGAATTTGAATTGAAAAGAGTATTTTAACCACCTTATGTTTATACGAATTCCATTTCCTGTTTAATGCAATGCATGCATTAAAACTGTTCACTGCAGAAGTACACAAGTATCTCGAGGTATATTTTCGCACTTCTACCAACCAAACCATTCTCCTCATTCCGTACATTATAATTGATTACATTATTATTTTTAGCAAGTGGGAATGCTTCATATTAGTGAAGTATATAATAATACTACTCCAGAGTATATGTTTTTCATTGTATTGTAATAATAATAATTTCATGAAATGCATATCTTTTGGTTGATCTGAGACTTTGTATAACTGAAAAAAGGAAATTAAACCCGTGTGGGTCCCATCGAGTACGAGATTGTAAAAATTTTGCTGCATTTCCATCACGTCAAAACCCTCTCTTCCGACAATATTGTTCCTTCACATATAACCACGAAAAGGCCTTTTTTGCAGTAAATTAAAAGGTACGAATGACTCAGCGCAGGGTTCCTTAACAACTTAGGCTAAAAGGTATACATATTCAAATAAATAACTTGAGTTACGTAATAAATAATAAACCCTTTAAAGCCCATTGAATGAATGTGTTCTAAAACAAAGTATTTGATGTTCTACATGCTACATAAAAAGTATAAAAATATTCCCTTTCACCCAAAAATCCCGATTACGGAGACAGCATCTTTCATGTGTGTCACATCATCATTGCTGACTATATGAGTCAATAATTTTAACAAAATGTTGCAGGAATGATCCCCAAACTGAACCACAGAGATTACACAAAAAAGTCTTCGGCCGTCCACTGCACACCCCACATTTAATAATAATTAATTAGCTGTACAGCGTTTTAAAAGTAATGCAAATGAGTCAGCTTTAGAGTCCAACCAAATGCCATCTAAAAACAAAGAGCACCAATGCATCGATTCACCAAATCCATCACGGATTGTTTGGTTTCACTAACAAATCTAGGTTCAAATATATAAAACAATAAATAAATTAAACACGAATTATCTAATATTTCTTAACTCGGTACAATACACTACGTTCCTGACATAATGCATGATTGATTTCTACGAAATTGTTATTGTAAACTGAGTAATACTTGTTGCTTTGTTAAGTATGTTAATCCCA
>JAQIWU010002498.1:0-12032 GCA_034696445.1 Isotomiella minor
AAACGTCTAAAAGTCATATTTTCTTTATAATGTTGATAGAGGATAATTGCATTGAAAATATTAGCTATTGGGAAAATGGGCAATGGGCATGTCGAGACAAGGGCAATTGTCACAGACGTCAGTCACCACCAAACTTATTTTGTGTGCGGACAAACGGGGTTTTATTTGGGTTGCATTGCATTATTGCGTCAATATTTCCGAATTCTTCCACATTATTCAAAACTCACACAATACATGTCATTTTATGGGTTTCTTCTATAAACATCTAGGTTCCATGGTTCGTCACATTAAGGTTTTCATCTTTGTGATTGAGGCTTGTCAAATTCAGATTAATAGCTTCCGTAGACACACCAATTAATAACAAAATAACGTGTTGAGTTACAGATTCGATGCTCTCACACTGCCCCTTCCTTGCTGACAAGGATGCAGGTTTGCTGCCTCGTGTCATAATGACATAATATTAATGGCATAATGCTAAGTCAAGAAACACAGGAAATGAATTGACATGAGACGATATTAACTTCAAAAATTGTGATTAATCGCATCCGTTTTGAACACTCCGTTATTCCTTCCATATTCGATTACAAAAAACCATTATTCTGTGGTGAAGTGAGTCCTATTTTGCATTGATTAAGGCTCCCGCAAAGGCTGCAGGAATAAAAAAGTGTAGGATGGGATGAAATTAGGCAAAATAAATATTGATTAGTTTTCTGTCTTGTTGCAATTTACAATCCTGATGATATATTTGTCACCGTCACACCACTGTCCTTTCCTTACTTCTTAAGACAGTATTGTCACTTATTTCTTGAGTGTGAAGTAGACACAGTAAAGCCGTGTGGGACAACAGCTTGAGAGACTCGCAGATATGTGCCTTTTCTTACCATTCATTTTGATGAATATTCATTCGACACAATACTGCAAATAGTTGTGTCATGATTTTCTAAACCACAATACTTTTTGAAGGTCGCGTTAATTGCTGCAAAATAATGAATTGTAAGTGATAGTAAAATTCTACAAAGTATGCGAAAAAAATACTCCTTGCGTGGACTGAGTCGTGTCGCAGCGTAGAATCACTTATTTTTCAACTTGGCTGAAATTTTATTTCACATAAATGCTTACCTCATTTTTGTTTACTGCAGCTAACTCTTACTACGAATGAGTACTCCTGACGTTCTGGGCCTTCTCTCTCTTTGGTGAATTACGACCATTTTTGCAATAATTGATTGATGACGAGTATAGGAAATCGACATTTCCGATAATTCTACGTCTCACTTATCTAAGTGGACCGCTTAAGACTATACAATTCCATCCGCGAGTGTCGTCAACTCAAGTGGACAAGTGGAGTTAGCTTGACCGCCCTTGAGACAAAATATATTAGGGAGACAAGCGATGCGAAGTGAATACATAGTTGGAAGGACAATTGTCTTCAAGAGAAAAAAATAATATTTCCCCAATGTATTTTTGTCAATCCAAAACGTTGGATCTTCATTGCATTAATGATGATTACCTCTTTTCTATTTCAACTGCCAGACTCGACATCGTCTACAAAAATAAAATTTATAGTTGGAATACAATGACGACTAACTAGGTATAAGGACTTATCAGATAAATGTGCAAAATGTGCAATTACAATAAATAAAGTCAGGATTATACTGCGAGAGATTGGAATTAGAAATTTAATGGACTCACACTATTTGCATATGCACCTTGGAGTGGGAATAAACAGCATTATTAATTCAAACACAAGACCCAGAAGTATAAGAATAATTGCGATACTCATTTTGAAGTTTATGCATCAAGGACAGGATGACGAGCCTTACCTTCTTCTTCAACAGCTCGTAATATCATGTTTCGGCTTCATTGTTAGAAGCATTGGTTTATTATTAATATTGATAATTTCTGTTGTCCAATCATACCAAGTTAAATGAGCAAAGTTGGAGATGATGATGAGATGAGCATTGCCTCCTCATTATTACCACATTCTTCTTCTTCTCCATCACATTTTTGCATCTTCTTGGGACTCGCAAAAGAGATGATGCGATTCATTTTTCGTATTGTCGACTGGCGTCATGCCTAATTCCAGATACTTAAATACATTCTGGCTCATCTTCACTTTTTAGTCCCTAGTATTTTGTGTTTTTGATGATTGTAATCACGGACAAAAAGAAATAAATCGCGGAATGAGCGTGCATGTGTATTGAGTATCCTTGTCGTAAATGAATCTTTTGGAATCCAATCATTATAATAGCGTCATCTTCATTTTTTATGCATGCAACAATGTGCAAAAGATTGCCTCATTCTTCAGATCGGGACTCAGAATTTTGTTTCCTCCTACAATAAACATTCGTCATTCGCCATTATTACGAACCTTCGACTCATCCAACCTTAACCTTCATCCCACAGCACTTGCAAGTCTTGAGACGAAGATTTGACATCACTACGCATAATGCCTACGGTAATTGGATTGTAGCAAAACATGGGGATGATGTCATATAATGCGAGGTTTGGAACACTTTGTGGAAAATTCTTGAAAGGATTGATTTCTTGTAACTCTTTGCTTAAAAACTAGTTATTCGGTTCGTTAGCTATGTCATGGGGAGCTCTGTGGGTTAAAAAAAATTCCCCATGATGACAGAAATGATGAGGATGACGAGTTTGGTTGTTATGGCTTTTAAGTAAATTGTGATTGTGGCTCAAAAAAATGAAAATTGAGAAGACGATTTCCAAAAATGGTGCTCACTTAGATAAGTTGGTTTCACATATTACGTCAAAAACCAAAATTGCTATTAGTCACTTCGTGTTCTGGTTTTTGAATGTGAACATTGCATCCTTCCGTGCTTGGGTTTGAGTCCCACATTCATTTTGTCAGATGGCTTTTTAGCCATTTTATGACAACTGACTGTAACTTTCACTGTTTTTAAAATAAGCCATAATTTGTGATTCTTATTCTAATTCTAATGCAATGTGATGACTTTTGCGAAGCAAGAGATCACAGGCACTTTTGAAAGGAAGGAATTAGTAGTTCTGAGGAAGTTCATTTGTACAACTTAAGTTTTGCAATTTTCTTGGGGCTTCTTTGCTTTACTGGCAGTGGTCACACAATCCCACAATTATTAAGCTCTTTTCAAGGCAAAGAAAAGTTGTCAACTATTCGCATGCGTCCTGCGTATAATCTCTCTATGACGTGACCTGTCCTATGTTTAGATTTGACATTTTTATGTGTAAAAAGTTACGTTGAGAAAGGGTGGCCTGAATGATGTATGCTTGAGACAAGTGATGATTGTTTGTGCTAATGTCTGTGTTGTGGTTGTTGCTGCTGCTGCTCTATGGGGAATAGTGAGACATTCTCATGACAACTATAGAAAGTTAAATTCCAACTGGATTACGCAACAAATAAGTTATGTGACAAATTACAGTTCCGTCCAGTTGCGTGTATGAGGTTATTATTCTAAAGTACCGTCGTCAACAATATCGTCACAAAAAGAAGACAACAAAATAAAACAAAGGAGATGCTTCTTTTTCACTTCTGTTTTACTATTGCTTTTTAATTTGAATCAGTTAGTAATTATTCAACGTCACTCAGTCAGTCTAATTGATCCTTATCAAAAATAAAGGAATAAGTAGGTAGAAGGGGAGAAAAGAAAATCTTCTTCGTACCATTTTTAAGTCATGCTAATGCAATGATGCTGTGCAGAATAGAAATAGCAACTTAATGACTATTTACGAATGAAAGTGACGTAGCTTAAGTCAGTCTTTGGTTATGAAGGGGTGTCATAAAACTGCATATTGCACAATTATTATGGATTTTTATGATGATTGTCCTGACGACGAGACTTTTTGCCAATGACGACTACAACAGCCTTTTCTACCTATGCTCAAAACATAATAATTAAATTTGCACAACATGACCATTCACTCTCAATCTCAATTTTCAATTTCCAATAATAACTTATTGCTCACTCGGTTGAGGAGCCAGAAAGACAAGCAGTGAAGAGACGTTTTAAGGCTATCCTACTGGTTATGGATGGATGGCGTGGGTGGGTACAAAAGAAGAAAGGAAAAGAGACAGGGAGACCCTTGTTAAACAAAACATTTTGAAAACATTTACGAAGATCTTGTCTTGTCGAGAGAGAGAGAGCCCGTCAATGGTCGTTTAGTTTGTAATGGCTTAATAATGTGCAATTACAACCGACTGACTTTTAAAAGTGAAGACACAGATTAGCATTTAGTCGTCACCACACAGCTTAAATGGCAAACTATAAATGCTCATTAAGGTTGGAAGAGGATTACTAAATAGAGGTTTAAACAATTGATTGAATGGTTTTGTTGACCAATAGTGCCACAATGAAAACGTGAATGATGATCACTTATCACCATCATCATCATCATCGGCACTTCGTTCACTTTATGTAACTAATCTAAAATAGTCCCTAGCAATGCGACTTAAGATAATGCGATTTTTAGAAATTTAACCTTTGGCTGCTTCATCTGATTACAGATGCAGTCCAGCCTAAAAGTCCAAACCGTGGGTGCCGGACACACGCGTTCCTCATCCGGACGAAATGGATTCAAGGTACGGAAAACCCAAAAGTAAAATGACTGAATGCGGGTGATGCATATCTATTCTTCGACAGATAAGGGAGATCCTTGTGGCCCTGAAGTTTCTCCTGCTCCGTCGCACATTCCTCATCTTTTTATGGTTGTGCATGGTATACGGATTGTTCCAGCTCGTGGCGAAAGATGATACAAGTAGAAGCAACAACGGTGCTTCCTCCACGTCAACTCTGAAGGGGTTCCAATTGACTAATGCAAATTTCAATTTCAACTTAAACTCCATAAGTAGACTGAAATCTCTCATAAACAATGATGGGAGTAGTTCCTACTCATCCATTTCTAGTCTCAACAACGCCGACAGTAGTAACAGTATTAGCAATAATAATAACAATCAAGATGATAGTAAGGTATGTCCCTCTCTCATAATCAATTAGAGGACGTGTCTCTGAAGAATGCTTTCTCGACATATTCCAGTTAAAAAGCAACTCTGAGGACGGTGCCAAAGGAAGTAGCAGTTTAAGAAATTTAGACGGGGCTATGAATAGTGCATTGGCTGGAATAGTGTCTTCATTAGGAAATGGAGTTAGTACCGCCGCCTCTTCTACAGTGCCTTCCCTTCAGTCATCAGCTTCATCTACGCTGTCCACGTCCACAACCCAAGCCCCTAGTGTGGTAAGTCAGCCCTCAAGTTTCCATGAGAATATCATGGTTATTTGGGTTGAGTAGTAACTAGCACAGGGGCAACTGGAGACAACCCAGTTTCAATCATCCTTTTCTATACTATTTTTTAGAAGCTGGGGGATGATGAGCCGTTGGTGGACAGGGAGACCAAGTCAATAGATGAACTAATTGTAGAAGCAGCAGGGGCCATAAGAAACATTCCACTACCTCCCTACATTTTGGGTGGGGCCAAAGAGAGTCCTAAATTCTATAAGAATGCATCTTGTGCCAGATTCCCAACCATTTACGACATTGAATTTTCCAACTCCTACTGGCAAACGCTACGTACTTCCAACGGGACACTTCATCTTTACGGAGCCTATTACGATGTTCGAAGCAGAAATAGACTAGGACCCAGCGTTCGTATTTTGGGAATGATGGATAGAATCGAACCCAACGTCAGCTCATACTGTCAGCTATGGTTTGAGAGCCAGAAGGAACCCGTCTTTGCCAAAGTACTGGAGTACAAGTATATTTGGTTTTCCAAGTGGGGCAATTATAAACAGGGAGTGTTTCAACCGTACCTGCTTGCATGTCAGATTCCTAAGAGTCATCACGGCAAAGTGAGTTCACTTTGACTAATCTTCATCGTAATTACTGATTTACAACCTCTAATTATTCATAGGTACCTCGTTCGGTGTCTGTGGTGGAGAAGCCATGTCACGGTGCTAATAATAACGTTCGCGTCCTATACGACCGACCCAAGGAGAAGAAAGGATTTGCAGTTTGTGTCAAGGGTTTAGACTTTCTTCACGAGGACTTGAGTGTGCGTTTGGTCGAATGGATCGAGCTGCTGGGGATTTTGGGGGCCGATAAGATATTCTTTTACGAACTTGCGGTTCATCCCAACATAACAAAAGTGCTGCGGTACTACCAGTCCACAGGACAGATTGATGTAACTCCTTTGACCCTTCCGGGTGGTCAGCCAAACGACCCTCGCATAAGGCACATTTATTTAGGAAAGAAGGTAAGCCATAATTATTCTCTTGGATGTGAGATCGGGATCGGCTGCAATTGTAGAAATTATGCAGGTCAATCATAAGAGACAAAATGAAGTCATTCCCTACAACGACTGCCTTTACCGAAACCTGTACCAGTACGAATACATAGCCCTGTTAGACATTGACGAAGTGATCATGCCAATGAACGGCTATTCGTCATGGAAGGACCTAATGGTGGCTGTGGACAAAAAAGCACGACAGTCAAGAAATGACTCCAGAGCTTCCTATAACTTTCGCAACATTTATTTCATGGACGACATGTTGCATGGTCACAACTGGTTTCCTGGAATACCTAGATATCTTCATATGCTGCAGGTCAGTACATAACAAAACAAAAACCATCGACATGGTATAATAAAACACAATTTCAACAGCACGTCTATCGATCCCGAAACTACACAAAGCCGGGTCAATATGTCAAGTGCTTCCACAATCCAGAACGCGTCATAACTCTGCACAACCACTTTCCCTTAGCTTGTTTAAATGGTTCCTGCACGTCCTTCCCGGTTCCTACGGAATTTGCCCAACTACAGCATTATAGAGCTACCTGCGTGAAGGCTCTGAAGAATTGCGACCAAGAATTCAAACAGAAGTCGGTGCTGGACACGACGATTTGGAGGTATCAATGATATGCCCAATAATGGTCTAATGAAACGTGAAATGGTGGAGTGACTTGTCCTTCTTTTATGTCACAGGTACAAGGACGCGTTGATTTCAAAGGCCAGTCATGCGCTCAAGACCTTGGGATTCATTGCTTCGTCATACCCTTCATCATTACCATCAACCCCTGACGTCGTTGACCTCGGGGGTAGCTTACTTTTGAACAATTTGAAGAAAAGAAAGAGATGACACAACTGACTCCAGCCTGATAGGTTTTCGCCAACTTCCTAAGTTGTGTTTCCAGTATTACTAATGTCTATTCTGTCCCGTCGTTTCAACTGTTTGGTTCTTTCTCTTTACATTATTGCTAGGTTAACAGAAGGAATTGGTTTAACGTCGTGAAAGTGGTTAAGCCAAACTTATTAAGATGTCAAGAGGTGGGTAGGGGTGAAATAGGACTGCATCCATAACTTACCTTTTTAACGTACGTACTTCGTCTTAACCGATATGCTCAAGTTATTCTCGGACGTGTTAATGAAACCGGTGTGAACAATCAAGTTTGGCATTGTTGATGCTTTTGGTGTGTGGCATGATAATCATTTCCAAGGAATTTTAGTGTTTCGAGTCTGCATGTGGTAGCTTACTCATATAATCAACTTCCGTGATGTGGTACCACATGAACGAATCGCCATAATAGCGTTAAGCATAATCGTAGTATCTAGAAAACCGTAGACGGAACTAACTGCTCAACCCGACAGAAAATTGAAACAAGGATGATTATTTAAGGTCGCAGAATATTATAATAATCGGCGTCGATAGATGAATTATTATTTTGCGCATTATTACTATACCTTTGGCATACAACGAGTAGTTTTTACGTCGTGGTCACTTCGTTTAGCAAATTATTGGAACAGTCAATGCAACATTATATTAATAGCTCTTATGCATTTACTCATTAGTCTGTAGTACGACTGAGATACATACTGAAGTAAAACTTTTTGTAGTCGCGAATCAGATATTCTTTTAGCATAGTTTTCTTACATGCGAGTACGTACTATAGGAATTAAGGACTGATGTGATAATTAATGCTACTTAAATTAGCTGTATACCGTAATCAACGTTTAGCTTTACCACACGATATGCTCATATTCATACGTAACAACTTGCACATCTCCATAAAACAAAACGTTACATGTTTTTAGACAATTCAAAGTCTAATGAAGTAGAGAATCTCAAAACCAAAATTACGTAATCAGCCTATATATTATACTATACATACATGAATCAATCAATGCAAAAATATCTAGATCTTTATATTATTGACTGATGTAGTTCAATTCAGGAATTCCAACCATGTATCACACTACAGTGAAAGCAGAGAATAAAACAATATAGTTATTGACCAAAGTGCGGACATATTTTTATACGACAATCTCATAGCTCTCTGGGAGAAGGTGTGAAGTCAGGGCAAGCTGAGAAATGTAGTGATGCCCGACTGATATGACAAGAAAACGACACGTGACGATGATAAGACCCAAGAAAGACACTAACCACGGACCCGGGTATCTGCTAATGGCGACTGAAGATGTGCAGGACCGATACCACTCTTCAAACGAGGTCATGAAGAGGGTCAATGCGAAAAAGGTAGTGGAGAACAAGAGGAACCAAATTGAGACTTTTCTCCACAGCTTCAAATGATGAAGAGTATTCCCAGGCTCTCCCACGACACCAGCATCGTCAAAGTTGCATCTGCCCATCTAAAATTATGTCACAATGTATTCATTGAGACATGTTTAGTAGTGTCAATTGTCCCTCATTAGGAGAGTATGGTAAGTTGAATCAGTACCGGAAGCATGAGTATGTCAAAATCCAATGTCAATTGAAAGGTGACAATGAGCACAATTATAGCAAATCCAACCAACCATAGAAAGGGTGACAGCCCTGCAAACAAGAGCAATTTATGTGTGCCTGTTTTAGTGACAATGACAAAAAAGAATGGAACCATACATGAGTCCACGATGCCTCCAGACATAGTGTCTTCTTCTTCTGCTGATGATGAATTATTGATGCCACCACCGTTAGTTGCCTCTGCGTCATTTTCATGAAGAAGTCTAAGTAATGCTTGATTTGGGACGTAAAAGATCAACCCGAGCAAGAACAACTAAATCAAAGGGAAACATTATTTGTTCAATGAAGTACAAGATGGAGGACAATGGTGTGACGTACTATGTTGACAAGCAGTAGGATTTTAAAGCGACCATGCCTGGGTTTCTCGTCTTGACCAACGTTGTTGTCACTAAGGTCCTCCATATCTCTACAATTTCAGGTCGAATGGCACGTTGACGTTAGATTTTGAAAGGTTGACAACTCGTTACCATAACTTTAAATATACTAATGTTATAAAAGACGACGGCGTGTTGAACCAGAGTCAGGATGTTTTCCTCTTACGACGATGAGAAATGGAACGCTGCCAATCTTTTACCCTCAACACTAAAGAGAGTGAAAGTCAAAGGTGGTATAGACAGGACCGAGGATGCTTGTGTACCAAAACATCAGTGGAAACTTTTAAATCATCATCCGACCACACAGAACTCCTTCAGTCTTTCATTTGAAATCACCATTTTATTAATAATACAATTCAACTCATCGAAAAAGGCACTTTGCTCACACAATTATAAGCATCATAGCTGTATCATTCATGACAATAAACTTCCTAAAACTTCTCCTGCTTTCACTTATGTAACAAAAGTGTAAAAATATATGGCAACCACTTATCTTAATTCATCTAAATTCGTTTAGGAAATTTCAGTTGATTTTTACCTTCCGTTGATTGCAGTTCCTGAGTATAAGTATAAATAAATATATCACATTCCCATTTTGCTTTGGTAGAACATGATATGTAGTAACTGACAATTTTGAGTCGATTTGAGGTAATTAGTATCGAGAGATTATGCATTACGCTCTTTGGTAGGTAGGTACCACATTTCTTAAGTTCGAATGGGTGTGAGATCAGGGCTATTGCAGTCATCGCTCCTGAACGGTTCTTTGCCGGAGTGAATTCACATCTACTGAAGCACGCAGTTAGGTCTGATGTATCGTGGTCTCCGGTGTGAATAGGAGACGAGATCACATGGTTGTTATCAAATGGATCGCCATAACGAATTCCATTTCGTCCTTCCGAAGGGTTTGGAGGAGTCACCACCTAATAATTAAGAAACATAAATGACATTAGCACCTCTATTGTGATGCTCCAATTTAAAATACAACCAAAATTTTAACTTACATCCCCAAAGGATAATTTAAGCTTCCTCCTCACAGAAATTTGACTTGCACTACTAGACAGTCTATAGAGAGACGAGTTGTTGCTATTGCTGAGCACTAACGGGATGCCCTTTCCATTGTCTATGTTGTCGTTCTCGTCAGTATCAGACGCAGCAAGACAGGGTTCAGTCGCAGAACAGCATTCAACCTGAGGGACAAACAAAACAAAGCCATTGATGTATTGAAAACTCTGTATCGAATTCCTTCATACATTGAAAAAGGGTTGCAATGCAGCCTCAACTTCCGGAGGAAGATTATATGGCAAGCTAAGCTCTGTGTTTGTCCATGAATCCGTAGTAAATCCTTCACCTCGCTTCCTTTTCCTAGTACTCCTCTTTTCCACTACCGGAGTGCGAAATGACAAGTGTAACTGCTGCACACCCACCCCTTCCGGCGTAGGGACAATGGGTCCCTTGTTGAAATATCTATACAACAACCATCGTTAAATGTAAGCCGTGATGATGAGAGAGAACCATATCCTTACTCGTAAATATCTGCTTGCGCCTTGGCCTCAATGAAAGAGTCTGTAGGAAAGGGATTCGTGTGAGACGACGGCGAACTTTCTAACGACTTTGGAAAAAGCTCTGCCAACTCTCTGATGTCCCATCCAGTAAACTCTCTAGAGCAGTTGGACGAAGGCGTCTTAATACTATCCACACTGTCAAACACACTTGGACTCAGCGTCGCGGATTTGAGGTTCTTGAGCAGAAAGTTCTCGAACGGATTGACCCTACAAAATAATAAGACAGACACAACAATTCAATCCCCACATTCCCTGACAGTAGAGAATAATATGACAACAACGGACCTTTCACAAGACGACGCCGTAGAGGCCATTGAAGTTGACATCATCTCCTGTTCTTCTTCGCCCTCGTTGCAGCTGCTATCATGACTGGCGTTGTTGCGCCCAGTTTCCACCAACTCTTCGTCGCTGTCAGGTACGAGATGACCGTAGGTCCCTTCTCCCTCCTCCCCTCCCTCGCACTCCATGATGATGATGATGGTGAGGACAATCAGACAATCACCACCCACCGGCCTCCTCACCACCAACAAGATACACCCTCAACTGCAAAGCAAGAACAAGGAAAATGTCGTGACATGCTGCCAATTGTCCCTGATGATATGTTTACCAAATCATGGAAATCCCCGACGTGCACAATAAAACTGAGGATGCCAAATTTAAAAAGACAAAAGGCATGCAAATTGACTAATTTTTTAAAACCCTCGAGTGCAGATGAAGATGAAGAGAAGAGGCGAGTATCACCGTTTTCACACTCGCACTGCTAGCTGCACACTTGTTTTAAAAAGACAGAAGAAAGAAACGGTCTTTTAATAATTTGAAAAAACTCGCCCCAAAACCTGAGGATATTTTGGTCTGTCTCTATTGCGAGAAGTTGAGACGATGATGGGTTGAGGCGACCCACCACCAAACCACCGGGCAAACCGAAACCCTGGTCAGAGCCACCTCTCCCCTCTTGAAAACTATCCGGGCTCTCTGGCACCCTCCAAAGAATGTGGTTGTGTCTGTCTGTATGTATGTTAAAGGCTATTCCCGATTCACTCCCTGCACATAGATATACGGTGGTATGTATGTATGCATCACCTGTCACACACACACACAAACCCTCAATCAACCCTACCTGTCCACCAAAGGGCTGCCCACACTGCACAATCCACACTTGAGTCAAGGGCTGTCGGTCAAAAGGAAAATGTAGAGGATGCAAAATCAGAAGGCTCCCACGACACGAGATTGATGATTGACCCAAAGGAGCGCTGTTATGTGCCTCCGAGAAAGCAAAGCAAAAGCAAAAGTCTTTGAAGGTATGTATGCGTGTG
>JAQIWU010002499.1:0-12032 GCA_034696445.1 Isotomiella minor
GCTTGCAGAAGTCGCAATGCACCACCAAGCTTGACTATCACTGCCTGCACACAGGTGCATTGTGCTGCACTTCCCAGGCTGCTTCTGGGTACAGAGGCTCCCGTCATGACACCTAACTGCGTAGACTTTTCTTTTCCTTTCTTCCTCTGTTCGTATGGGTCTTGTGTGTAAGAAGTGTGAGTGTAGCATAGCATACTTTCAAATCTTTTTCCACTTGCATACACTACGACACTAAGAAAGAATTTAAGATAATTATTACAGCGAATAAGTTAAGTAAGTATGCATTATTATTGGGTAACAATCAAAAATCATCAATCAGTATTAATGGATGATTAATACTTTTACACGCCATGTCTTGTTTTCTGATGATGATGATGACAAGTCAAGTTCCTTGTCGTGAAGTAGTAGATGTAGATAGATTGATTTTTAAGTCAAATCTTATCGGTAATTATTTTTTTGTGGGTTTTTAGTTTTTTTTCTTTCCTTTTCTTCCAGCTTCTTTCCATTTTTCTTCTTTCTTCTTCTTAGGTCACATATCATATCCAGTAATCATTAATACATTGTACCGAATTACTTACAATTAATTAGTTTCTCTCTGAAAAGGTCACTGTTACTGTGTTGTTGTGTATTGTAATATGTAATTTTGAAATATCTCCTCAAGAAATCCTTTATATCCTAATCCTACATTTGCAAAACATAAGTTAATGCAAAAACGGAACATCATAATTTCCTTTCTGTAATAATTTTTACACAGACTGCTTTTACCTCAAGTCCATTCGCAGCAATTTCATATAATTACACATTACAATCTTTCAAATTGGGACAGATAACAAACCAAAAAACATTGAACCCGGAAAGTGTTAATTAATGATAATTGTTTTGAAGCTGTATCGTCTCTCCAATTACATGAAATCAAATGGACAGGGATTAGTTAATTATAAACAAAGCACCATCAAACCACCGTACATGCAAAAACGCAATTTCTGGCTTAATTAATTACAGAATTATGATGAGACGATTCGATTGACAGCAAAACAAAGTTTGTTTTTGATTTTGAAAGTTAATTGATAAAGTTGACAATTTGCTTATTATTATAGCCCTTGCTCTTTCTCTCCTTCAAAAATTATAGACACAGAGGGAGAAAGAGGGGATCCTTATGTAATGCTTCATAAATTCAATTCACACTTTCAATTTATGCAGTATTACACATATTACAGTTTTTTTGTTTTCTTAGCATAACATAACACACAACATTCTCCATTACCTCAATAATGCTTCAATTCCTAGCTAGCTATAGCTGTTTATTTCAAGTATGTAATGTGTTATGTAACGATAATTATTGTTAGACCTACTCGTACTGTTACACTCTTTTGTTCGAAGATACTTCTTTCTTGCTTAGTACATATAAAAAGGGGACACAGGAACGAGAAACATCTATTTCAAACCAATTGCTCTTCAGAATTACGAATTGTGGATAAAACCGCAAAACCAGGGAAAGGTGAAGGCCACTTTAGCAGCGCTAATTGATTACTTAAGAACCAAGAACAAACTTACTTTCGCTACAGCATTTCCTTAAATCCATATACCTAAAATATGCTTCCTTGTTCAGAAACACACTCCAATCCATTGATCAATCCTTAAAATTAATTACATTATGAAAATGTATCTACTTTTGTAGTAGGGAAAGGGATGGGGGTGGTGGTTGGGGTCTAGAACAAAAACACACGACGACATTCCTTCAATGCTTCTTTCGTTTCTTCTTCTCCTTCAAGGGTACCATTGAGGACGAAAGCCAGTTTCGATTTTGAGTAGACGTGGTGTTTCCTTTGCCTGTCATCAACCCTTGTCGAGGCCAAGATGAGAGGGATCCAAGATTACCGTTATCCTCCCCAAGTTGTTGATGTAACTTGCGACCATTTCCTTCAACACCTATTCCCATTCGAGCAGAGAGATGACTCTTTTGTTCTGTCTTCTTTCTCGAAGATATTTCCAGCTCTGGTGCAAATGCAAAGTTCAATCCGATGTTGCTGTACATAGAAGAGGAGGATCCTGCTGCATCTGCTACAGGGAAAAACTGGTCCGTCGCGACGGTACTGCCAGCGTCGCCGCCGCCTGAACCTGGATATCGAACACCGTATTCAGTGAAGTCTGTGGATCCCTTTCCTCCGGTCGATGACTGTAGAATAACGAAATAATACGAGTTGTAATTAACTGGTCACTGAAGATATTAAGAATGTATGCAAGCGTACCAACTGAGGATTCATTTTGATACTTTGTAAAGTTGGAAAATCGTTCTCAGAATTCAAAACATATTGTTTCTCCATTTGGTATCTTTCAATGTCTTCAAACTCCTTGCTGCAATTAAATAGCACACCAATCAATTATTTTCATTTCTCAACATTTTCAATTGTTTCTTTTACCCTTCCAAAAAGCCATGTAGGTACGGACAAGAGTCCCCTTTCAAACAAGAACCTTCCGCCCAGTATCGACAGACAGTTGGTATTTTATGGGAAAATTTGCAGGCTTGCCCCCGCTTGCATAATCCCTCCGTGAGAAAATACTTGCAGAGCTTGTTCTTTGACCTATAAGATAAAAGGGTCACAGTTACAGTATCTGCGCGTACCCCAATAAGGTAAGATCTTACTTCCGTCGTTGTCCTTTCCCACTTTTTCCATTCCCTGCTGCACCACCAGTCATGCCTGCAGTCGTGTCGCTTGACGTCGTGCTCCAGGTGTTGTACGAGTACGCATGAAGTTGACCATAGTCACTCCCATCATTCTCAACAGCCGCATAAGGATTGAACAGGCCACCCTCGTCGTTGTACTCGTAGTCTCCAATTTCCGAGTAATCATCATAAAATCCAGCCCTTGATGACCCATCAATCCCAATTCCAGAGTCACAACAGTAGTCTGACACGTCGCAATGTGCCCCACCACCAGCATACTCGTACTCACCACCACCACCACCACCAACAAAGCCTCCACCTCCACTTGCCATGTACGAAAATTCATCCTGCAATTTTAAAAATTGTTTCAATTTTAATGCACTGATCGCTCGGGTTTACAAAAACGCTTCAAAAATTTGAATTGGAATCAAGGAAGGGGGAAACACTTGGAAGCCAGAAGGCTGAAAAGCCTTTGGGATTTGTACTAACTTAGAGGGCGTTACGAGTGTAATGACTACCCGAATCGGTCTAAGCCTGGTTGTGTTGTATGGAAGGAGAGAAAGTTAGCACTCCCCTTGACAAGGTCGGACAACACATTCGGCCAATTGTAGGCACACAATTGGCCACCATTTTTTTGAAGGGATGGAATTCGACACTTACCGATGCTAACCAGTCTGTCCCTCCTCCTGCACCTGCATCTGACATCACGTTCACGTTGTTATTATTGTTTTCTTGATCAACTGAGGAGAATTTGAAACAGTCCAGGGCCATCTGGTTTAGACGATGCTGCTGGTGGTGATGATCCTTGGGTACGGAAGTATCCCATCGTCCCCATCCCCACTCCCCCGCAGATAAGTGTCGAGCAGAGGAAAAGTCTTGTTTCGACTGGTACATCGCACCAACTCCGCCGTCCGTCTGAACCGATTTATCATTCTGGTACTCAAGTTTAAAACGGACGGGAAACATTGTTTTTGCGGGTCGGAAGAAGACGTTGTATTCCTTTTCCTAAGGACAGAATAAAGGTTAAATGATGAATTCAATAATATAATCTTGATAACTTACATTTCCAGCAAACAAAGTGTACTCGGGCAAATTTGGATTATTGCGGTTGATAATTCCAGGAGGAGAGACCCACTTTCCACTATTCTCGATGACTTCAATTGGAGTGAAGTGAGTGTTCCAGCAGCGGAGCAAGGTTGGTAATTCTACCAACGGAACTTGTTGTTGGACTGAAGTCAATGGATGAGACTTCAACGCCGCCATGACCTCTAAATTCAGATCGCCTAGACTGTCGCTGTCATCAATGTCTCCTTCAATCAGCTCCAGGCCTCCAAACACTTCTTGCATGGCAAGAACTTCGACTTCAGTGGCCATGGCCTTTGATTTCGCTGCTTCCTCCTTCTCCTTCTTCCTTAGCTTTGCCTTGGCTTTCTTACTGCTGGTAGATTTCCTTGTGGGCGTTTTGCTGTTACTGGTGCTTGGATTAGGTTCTGGAAAGGGAGCTTGTAGCAATTTCTCACAGAGCTGTGGTACGAAACGCGCAAAACCAGAAGCTCCTTCTTGATGATTGATTTGAATGAGGCTGCTGTCCGTCTCTTCATACGAGGACTCGGCGTTTGTTGTTTTGAAGATGTAGTACCCTTCCTTATCCGTCAAATATTTGCTGGTGGCTGCAGACTCGTTGGAATTTTGAGAACCCCAATTTTTGTCTCTGTCCTTGCTGGCAGTCGGTCTTGGGACTGGTTCTTCATCAAGGTAGTAATCGCTGTGTGCCTGAATTTGATACTGAAGTTGAAGTCCGCTTGTGTCGACGCTGAATGGAGCTGGGCTGGCCCACGGATACATGTTGTAAGTGACTGGGGTGCTACATGTTGATAAGTAGGCATCATATGGTGTTGGAGCAAAACCAAGTCCAGAACTATTGTCAACATGGTGTTGGTGACCCCAGATTGCAGCAACTTTATCGTCAAATTTGGAGAGAAACGTGTTTAAAGTGTCCACTTCTTCCTCTTGTCGCCTAGACCTAGAGTCATCGAGAAAGTTCCTTTGCCTTTCGTAGCCAACCTTCTTTGATGGATTCGAGATTGTCGGTCCATGCACATCTGACGATAGTACTTCTTCAACTTCAGTATCTTCCGCAAACAAAAATTGTGGGTGCTGCCAATTTTGCAAGTACTCTTGATCTTGTTGTGAGTACTCCTGATGATAATACCCAGACTGTGGTTGACTCTGTTCATCCCAGGGACCCGTTCCATAGTCCTGAAGTTGATGTTGACAGTTGGACGTGTGCATGTGTACATGAGTACGACCAGGGGCGAGGCAAGCAGATGGAATTGGCATGGTGTGTGAATCAATTGTATCCACAGCCGGGATGACACGATGATGGTACTTTCTGTAGGAGATGGAGCTTCCAACGTTCCACTGAAGTAGCTGTGAACTGTACGGATCTTCAGATAGTAACAGAGCCGTGAGATTGGTTGGCGTCTCCACTTCCTCGTCAGTGGTTTGCGTCTGCTCTGGTGAAACAAGCGACTGCTGCAAATCTGGATCATCCCCCATCACTGCCCTGGTGTAAGGATTGGTATTCTCTCCGCAGTAATGATGACCAGTGTCTGCTTCTTGGCCCTGGAGAATCGTAGGAAAAAAATAATGTAAATACAAGTTCAACTGGTAATGCCACTTTTGAAATACTAAACACTTACGTCAGGAACTGAAGGTGTTTGGTTCCTACTCTCATTTTCTGAGTGAGATGCTGACACCACAGAGGCTCTTCTTGAACGTTGCATAAAAGCCTCCAAGAAGCTGTTGCTGGTGTTGTTGTTGTTCATCTCTTGACTTTCATCATCCTTGCCAATTTTTCTCTCTTCCAGAGCCCGAGAGGTGGAGTTCTGGCTATACTCATCTACCCACTGAAGCGTTGGTGACTGAGGACAGGGGTGAAGCCCTTTGTTCCAATTTTCAATGTCATAATTTGGAGAGTTAAGCGACGCCGAAGACTTCGACAAATTATTCAAATTCATTCTCGAATCTCCGCTTAGCTCCAAGCCTAAAAAATATAAATACACGAAGCTCTTCAAATAAGCTGCGCAAAGATGTAGTTCATTTCTTTACTTACCGTCTGGTTGTTTGAACAATGACCATTCCTCTTCCGTCAGAAAGAAACCGACGGCCAAGGGCCGTTCCGCAACAGCATCCGATCCCGATCCTGATCCAAATAACCGAGGCTCTTCTCCAGTAAAAGCAACAGGCACAGCAGCAACACCACTGTCTTCCTCAGCAGAAGCAGAAGAATCAACTCCCAGAACGGCTTCTCGAGTCTCTTCGGCAAGAAAAAGGTTTTTTGGGTTGATGATGCCGAGGCCGATTCCAATGGGCTCTGAGAAGCGATGATGGTTTGAAAATAGAACGTTTCCCTCTCTGGGTTCCAAAAGAGGACCACAAGATTCAACTCTCATCCTTTCATCCTGTCAATGGTTTGATAAAAACAGATAAAAATTATAAGAGAGATGAGATGAGTCACAATGGTTAGTTATTAATAGACACTGATGAGTAAGGCAACTCTACTTTTCTTAAAAACTAAAACTGAACTGAGAAAGAAGAAGAGGAAGAAGAAGAGTAGGGGAAGGAAAGAATTAACATAATTATTAAGATTAGGAAAAAAGATAAAGGGATTAACTATTAACTCATTTGAACTGCACTAAAGATAAAAGAAAGATACACTGCTAGTTTAAAATAGTGGACTTACCAATTGCTTCAAACACACTGGTCCACACACAACCAACGATGAATAATTGTTTGGTAGTATTTTGATGTCAATGATCTTCTTGGTGCATGAAGCAACAAAGTCCCTTCGAATTACAACGCGAAGGATAGGATGGGACTGGAGGCAGGAAGGAAAATTAAGTAGGAAGCGAAAGCAGAGATTAGAATTGAAAAGAGTGTTTCACGCCTTGCCTAAATTCAGAAGGTATCCTAAACTTTCTCTCCTGAGCAATTGGACAAATGGACTAGGAAAATGGTGATTTGAAAGTCTGATCTTTTTGAATTGAAACTAAAAAGCAAATTACGTTTTGATTTTGGTGATTCGAATGAAAGCAAACAGACGACTATGTGCAAAAGCAAAGAAACGACACACTTTCAAACTCAAACTACACGTACTCTTATCTAAACTGTGCACGTACGTTCCTTTCTATTGTGTACCTTAGGTTAGTTTTACGCGGTGGCAACTGAAAAGGTACCCTACTCTTAATGTAACGGTAATCTTCTGTCCTATCTATCCTCTCTGGATATCTTAGTACTAATGTTAGTTAGTAGTGGCGACAAAGACAAAACAATTTAATGTATAGAACGACAGACAGACACCTAAGCAGAAGCTGTGGGTGTGTTATGACGGGTGTCAGTTGGGGTTGTGGTTTTGGTAGTTACTTAAAAACGAGGAATCCCTGTGAAGGGCTTGTTGTTGTTGACTAAGAAATGGTCGTTGTGCTTGATTGTGGCTGAGGGTGTCGTCGTCGGCGTCCTTTCGTTTTCGTCGTGGCCAGCGAAGGGGTGCTGCTGACTACGGTGATGATGATGATAGAAGAAGAGGAGGTGATGATGATGATGACGAACGAAGGGGTCTGGCTTTATATAGCCTTCTTCGTCTTCTTCAATGTAGACAACTGGTTCCATATGAAATTGAAATGGTTGAGAGAAAAATTGCGTCTTGGTTTCAATTTCTTTCTTATGTCCAGTTGACAGTCGAGTTGGTTGAAAAAAGTTCAAGTCGTTGTGGGTAGAAGAAGAAGAGTCCAAATAAAACTGACCCTTTTTTGGTGAAGTAAATGCTATAAGTTAAGTTAGTTAAGTAGATTAATTCCGGTGGGTTTGTTGCGATTTGCAAACGTTCCTCTACGTTGTACTGTACTGCTAAAAATTGGTTGAAGAACTATAGACGAGAATAGCCGATGATGTTAAATTCCAATTTTTTGGGCAAAGATTTTGAAAAGTTAACTTGAATCACGAATCAAACGAAAAAGTGTTGCCGTTGCCGAAGGTCAAAGTGAAGTGCTTTTAAAAGTTGAGTTCAGGTTCGAGCCGTTGTTGTAATCCTTGGTTTAGACGAGTTGGAATTGGTTCTCAGTTGTGACCCAGCCCATCATCATTGTCCGTGTTCCTCGTTGCAAGGGAGTGTGGGGGTGGATCTTCTTCAATGTTTGCGTTCAGTAGTTGAAGACTGTTGTACAGGATGGTGTTGACAAGGTCAGATGACGATGGGAAGAATGGTTCTTCTTCGGAGATGACGAGCGGGTCTTTCTTCGGTTTTTCGACGACCTGAAGAAAGAGGGACCGCGACGTGCATCCGAAGAGATCTTGGACTGTTTAAAACGTCACACAACTGAACTAATTTCAATACAAAAGACCTGAGGACTTACGCAAGACAATTTTGAAAAGTGAAGAATTGAAGCCAAATCCTCCAAGTTTTAAGTTTGATAAGTGGTGGTATAAAAAAAACTTGTCACACTTTCCCACACAGTAGTTCCCTTATTTCAGGGCCGTCCTTGTGTCCGACCCATCCTGACAAAATAATATGAGACCTTGCTTCCTCCCACCAAAGTCAAAGTCACGATGGACACTCCAAAGAAAGAAGGGCTTATCTGGACAAGCAGGGGGTGGTTCTTATCCTTATCCTTCCTTCTCAGCTCCCTCCCTTCGCTGCTACCACCACCACCACTTCGTCTACAATCTACAACAATTAATTAAACCCTTTCGTCACTTTGAGTGTCCCTTTTACCTTTGACAAGAAGATGACGACGAGGCTGAGGGGGGCTACAGGACAGGGCAACACGACCAACTGTACTTTGTGAACAGGCAGACAGGGGCTCTATTTTAATTAATTAATTAATCAAAAAGAATAATAAATACAAAAACTTTTCTTTGATCGAATATTTTTTAAGCGAGCGAGCGACTGCTCTCGTCTCAACTCACTGCTGATTCCTTCTTCTTACGTTGAAAGGAAGTGGAAGTGAGTGTATTTGGTGTGTCGTCCACAGGCTAGTCGACAATGTCGACGACGATGAGGAGGACGCCACAGACGGACTTTGTGTTTGCCCCAGCAGACTCTATAGACACTTATTCGCTCGAGCCGACGACGAGGATGATTGTTGGTGTTTGTTTGGTGGGGCGATTTTTTTTGTACTAGAGGAAGTTGGGTAAGGTCTTTGAATCTCTACTTCTGGCCTCTGGCGACATCTGGAGTACGCGCCAAACGGGAGTGGAGCTTTGGACCTCAGGTCGGAGGGGGTAGAGGGCGATGGATGGGTGCGGGAAAGTTGTGAATAAACCTCCGCACATGTGTTCAGAAGAAACAGAAACTGACTGACTGACTATGGCGTTTCGAACTTATCTGGATGACTTGTGGGAGTTTCAGATCCGAGGCGATGGTCGAGCCCCCCTTGAGCTGAGGAATGTGAGTTGTGAGCTAAGGGTCTTTAAGGAGACGAGGGCGAGTGGGAGTGCCTCTTTTAGTATTGGGAATACCAAAGTGGTTGCGGCGATCTACGGTCCCCATGAGGTAAAGGTCACTAATTTCCTTATATCATCGTCTTATCTTACTGTTTTTGTCAGGTCCGTTCGACCCAGAAACGTCTCTACAACCCGGACAAGGTGAACATCAACTGCGAGTATTCCTCCGCATGTTTCAGTCAGAATGAGAGGAGGGGCACGACCAAGTCGGATCGGAAGTCGATTGAAGTCTCAAAGAATTTGAAGGATCTCTTGGAAAATATCATAGTCACGGACGCTCTCACCCCAGGGACGGTGCTGGACGCTTACATTGAACTCATTCAAGACGACGGGGGGAGTTATTCTGCCTGTATCAATGCCCTCACGCTTGCACTCGCGGATGCCAAGATTCCAATCAGGGACTATGTTGTGGCCTGCACAGCCACCATTGCCAACTCTGTTCCGATGGTGGACATCAATGCCCAGGAGAGGGGGACTAGTCCTGAACTGACCGTCGCCATTATGGCCAAGACGAATAAGATTGTTCTCCTGGAGCATGCGAACCTCATGCCGAGTATGTACCTTAAAGACGTCCTTCATGAGGGGATCGTGGGGTGTCAGAAAATGTACAAGTTTGTAGAAGAGGCGGTTCGAGTCCAGTCTGCGACTGTTGTTGAAACGTAAAAGTTTATTGTTCTTATAGGCTTACTTACGAGTATTAACAAGAAGGATAAGGAAGTTAAGATTTTATAAAAAAAAGAAGTTTGTCACAGAGTTAAAAATGTGCTCTTTTACATTTATTGCACTAATGGTTATTCACTATCGGTCTGGCACCACAGGGAATGATATGTATTCGTTTTGTTCTCGTTCTTCCATATTGGTTTGACTGATTCTGATAATTAGGTATTCTTAAGACGTTTAGCTTAGTTATCGTCATTGATCAACGTGCAAATACATTAGACTACAATCTTTGAGTTATATGCTAAACTAAACACAGCCCTGCGTCTTCATCTCCAATCCCCTGGCTTTGGAAGTGACTTCGGAAATGAAGGGTCTTTGCTTAGGGTCCACGACTAGAATGTACCGTATCAAATCATGGAGTTCCTGAAAGAAGGAAACGTTACGTTATTAGGAGTCTCGAATTGAGGTAAATAGTGACTTACGTCAGAAAATGGAGAGTCCGGAGGAATGTCAATTCTTCCACTGACAACGGCCAGGGCCACGGAATCCCCTCTTTCATGCACAATGTCGTAGGGTGACTTGAAGAAGCAGAGGGCGAAGAGGATGCAACCGAGGGACTGAAAATTAAGAACGAAAATAGATTTATCTTAACTCTTGATGCGCCCATTACAATGTTCTTACCCAAATGTCCGTCCTCTCATCCACTTCACTCTGAGATGAGACGTTGAACAACTCAGGGGCTCTGTAAGGCATGGATGACCTTTCTGCAGCTTGATCCTCCAACCTTTTGGCGTCCACTGGCTCCTTAAGTGTGAGTCTGGCTCTGGTACACGAACCCAAGTCCATGATGATAGGATTAAAGTTCTCATCGAGGAGTACGTTCGCCGTTTTCAAATCCCTATGAGCCAATGGTTCTGGCTGGACTGTGTGAAAGGCTTCCACCCCTTCACAAATGCATCGGAATAGACGGAGGACTTCCTTCTCTGCGAAATACGCCTTTGATCGTTCCCTTCGGCTTAGCTCGTCCGCCAACGTGCCGTTCTGTCATATGAATTAGGCAAGTTCACATCATTAAATGATCCTTAATTACTCACGGAATAGTACGGCATAAGGATGAGGAGTTCCGTGGCCAAGTCCTCCAAAGGATCCAGCTTATTCTTGAGATCATAGTCAATCATTTCCATGATCCCAGGGTGCTGAACACAGTTGTGACTCTCCACCTCCATCATGGCCACCCTCTGGTCCTCTGGCCCGTGACAGACGATCCTCTTCAGGGCAAACATCTCATGGCTTTTGGCATCCTCGACCAAGTCCACGATACTAAACCCACTAATGTCATAACAAAAGGTCAAATATCTAAGACACCTAAACATGCAATTAACGTACCCTTCGCCGAGACGTTCCCTGACGTAGTAGACCTTCCCTTTGAGTCGGACGCTTTGTTTGGAACAGAGGCACCCCATCCTCATGATTATATTGAGGCCCAGGGAGTTCATCTTCGCCAACAATGACGACCCTTATTGTCGAGGTCGACCCCTTTTTTGAAACAAAAGTTAAATAAAACAAAGGCACAAAAATGTCAACAAATTCAAATCAAAAGAGCAAAAGAAAGTCACCCGTCATCATCTTTTAAATTGTCCACAAAATAATAAAGATGTCAATTAGCAAAATCAATTAAATCCTGATAAGTATTAAGTCCAGAAGAATCTTTCTTTACATCTGCTTGTTGAAATGGATCGATCTCTCTGCTTTTTGACAGAATCATCATCATCAGAGAGCAGCTGAAGCAAAAGTGAAACTTGCATGCATGATTTTGAGACCGATTTCGGATTTTTGCAGAGTTGAAATAAAAAACCTCTCAGATTCTTCAGCCTCTCAGACAGATTCTTCAGTCTTCAGCCTCTCAGACAGAACTTTGAAAAAGCCTTTCAAAGTTCTGTCATTTTTACACAGCATTGAATTGACATGGACATCAAAATCTATTATTATTTGTTTGCTTTTGGTTCATCATGTCATGTCATGATATGTCACAAAGACGGAGATAATATGACGAGAAAACTTGATGATAAACTGGCTGGATCTGATCCATTCCGGACAGACCGTGAAATGAAATGACGACACTTAAAACAAACCCCAATGGAAAAAAATGCTTTTGATGACCTAATGTTTTTTTGTGTCACTCCAATCCAACATCTTCATTTGC
>JAQIWU010002500.1:0-12030 GCA_034696445.1 Isotomiella minor
TGATGGAGTAGTATCGTAAGCTTAGCTTTTATTATTCTCCTCGGGTGTTGGTAGAAGAATGACAATATTTAACTCCATTCGCTTATCTTATTAGATTCGGTCATTACGTCAAACATTGGCATATTGCCAGCTTAGCTTAAGAGTATTTTTATACATGTTGATACAACATGGCATGTTTATCCTTATATTTTTTAAGCCTTAAAAATAGTCTTAAGTTTTTAAACTAAACCGAATACATCTTACGCAAATACGCAATGAGCTAAATGTGAGTGGAGTTTTAGGTTTTTTGCTTCTAAACATGCGTGCATCTAATAATGGATATTCTCGTCCATCTTATAATTAAGCAAAAACCTCCAACCTCTTTGCTTCCTGAACAGTGTTCTTTGAAGAGAGAAAAAGAAAGTGTGAGTTTTTGATAAACGCTTCCTAATACATGGCACTTTCTTGGTGGATACGAAAAGTTGAAAACTGTACTCTTAAAAACATGGCATCGGTGAAGATTATTCCTTGTGAGCAAAATTGTTGACAAACCTGTGCGCAAATGGAACTATTCTTTCTTTACGAACCTGTTTCACAGTGAGGAAAGAAGTTGGATTTCTCAAGAGAGAAGAGGAAAAGCCTCAAATTCAAACTAACGAAGGTAAATAAAGTAAGCCTAATTAAAACAATACAATGTAGTGTTTTTTGAATATATTCATAGAAGTTCCAATTATTATTCTAAAGTGCGTAAAATTATACCCGTGCGCAAAAAATAGAATGTCATGTGAAGTGAGAATGAAAAATTCGCAAAGTGAAAGCAACCAATCGCATTGCTGCATGATTGTGAAATTACTAAGAATTGAAATGAGTGAAATATAAAGCAATTGATTTCCCTTTAAACAACTTAAAATCATGGATCTTTTTGTCTTCACAGTGATGTGTCTTGTTGCACGCGTTGGAGTTGTTCCAAAAGAAGAGAAAGTGAAAGTAGTGGGGAGACGGACTGCATACTTGATGGCATGGATGGAATAGTAGGCAAGAGCGAAGAAAAAGAAATGTCTATATTTTTGATCATTTCTTCTGGTCTTGAACATCATTGTGTAGTGTCCCAAAGGGAATTGATGACAAGTGCAAGAATTGCAAGTGGGAAATTGGTGAATGATGAGGACATCCATCCTTCCACTCCAGATTGTGCCATTCGTCCATGTCTGTATGCGGGTGGATTGCATCCTTCTCTGACAGCGAGAGGAGCCTGTAAGGAAGGTACAGACTGAAACCACATAGAATTAGAATCCAGTTCTTTTTTGCATAAGATAACAAATTTTTGACTTGTCTTAGTCAAGTGTGGTTGCCGTGACGTTTCCACCCATGAGTGCATAGTCCAACTGAGTCCCGATGAACATCATAGTAGTCGCCAATTGTTTGTTAAGGTGAAATCCTCCTCTCGTGCATGATTGTTTGAGACGTGACCGTTGTTTAAAGAAAAATAAATTGGTATTAATGCATAAGTGCATAAGAATCATGACCCAGAAAAGAAAAAAATTTTAGCATTTGTTGTCACTGACTTTCACTTTTTTGTAAAACGCAACGGGTAAATATCCATAGTATTTTGGCATAGCCAGTTATATATATATATATATATATAAGCATTTTTGGCTCCATGAATGCTAAATTTATTTTTGCACACAAACAAACTGAACTGAGTTCAAACAAACTCGGTGAAATGTTCCTAATTGAAATCATGAGAGCTAGCCAAAAAAAACTGTGTGTGTATTTCCTTTTGAGAAGGAACAAGAATTCTTTCAACATGCTAAGATTGGTTAAGACTAGAATTCTTGGCAAGAAGTTAATTTTAAATCCTGCAAACAAAACCATTTCATTCATTTAATTTTTTTTTCATATTCTTTTGCTTGTCTTACGGAAGTGTTATGCCGTATTTCCGTGTAATATTTTCTCTAAGAAATTGAATTTGAATCCTGTAGTTTTTAACCATGACTAAAGCCGCGATAATGATTCCAAGCAAAGCCAAAAAAATGAGTGCAAACCCAGCACCAAAACTAATGGCATAATAAATAAAAACAGGATCATTGGTACACAATGCTTGAGTTGTATTCAAATGTGCAAGCAAAAAGAACTGAAGCATTGATATTTTCCAAAGTAAGTAGAATATAATCAAAGTCAAAATAATGTTCCAAGCCATCCAAAGATAGGAAGAAATATCTGACCATGATTCTTTGATATTGTCAATGTATGACTTAGCCGTAGCTTCATCAATTGGTTGTAAATGTAAGTTACTTTTCCAATTTTTGTCAAACAATTGTGTTAAATTATTAATGTCATGCATTTGTGAAATGAACAAATTCCCTGTGTCTGCCTTGACCATCATACTTTGATTGTATGTAGACCACAAAATAGGAAAACTTATGTGCATCAAAGGCAAGAAACTGTTAGTTTTACGGCAGGGAATTGCATTTTGCACGGGTGCCTGTTCTGGAAATATAATCGAGCAAGTGCAGGGTAGATTTATAAGAACGGTGCCAAATTTTGCTTTAGTTAAGTCAAGTGGCTGTTCAAAAGTTCCTTCTCGCATTGAGCAAGTTATTTTTGTCTTGGCAGGCGGATTAGTGATTGAAAACAAACCGTTAGTTAAATCGGTTACAAATGGTTTTTCTGGGTTAATGACTGGCATGCATGCGTATGAACAATATTTCATTAAAGTTTTTAAATCGCTACCTACAATTAAACGTTCCATGCAGGTTTGCACATGAAAATTAGTCATTCCATTTTTCGTATACCGACAAAACCCATTCATGGGTTGACAAAAGTCTGCTTTCTCAGTTTGGAAAGCAAGAACTTCCTTGTTGTTAATTATTATCGTGTCCTTGGTAACTTTGAGCTGACAAATCTTGTCTTTGTGCATAAACGGAATTGAGGATAAACGTGCAAGTTGTAATTGCTGATCAAGAGGTTGAATAGGAACATCAATAGTTAGTTCCACAGAATTCTCAACTGCGTTAATTGCACATTTAGAAATTAGTAGTTGATAGTACATTGAAAAATATTCATCCTTAATAGCAAGCTGATAACCCGTTTGATGCAAAGGAAATTCAAGCTTGTGCAAAGCGGATTGTAGATTAGCTTTGGGAAAAATGGATGAAGGGATTTTATGCGTCTGGCAAGAAGTCAAGATCGTCTGCCATATAAATAAATCTGTAATACGTGACACGTCTTGAAGTGTCTCTCCCAAAAAGAGTCCGAGACGGAGTTCCTCTTGTCTGAGTGATAACAGATGCTGGTTGTACTTGGCCGCATTGCCTGTCATAGCATGATTAAGATTGGTAATGATATTTCTTACACTTTTTGTAATATTTTCTTGAAAAAATTGTTCCTCGTAAACCACGTCCACAAGGTTGTGAGATGTCACATGAATTTCTTGTTGAAGAGCTTCCAAGGCTGCCTTTGAATTAATTGATTTTTCGCCAAATAGTTTTTGAAAAGCCCATTCTCCAGCTGCTCCAAGAGCAAGTCCTCCCACAACTACTTGTCTAAGTTTGCGTACAGAGTTAGTCATATTTTTTACCGGCTCTTCCTCAGAATAATTGTCGACAACGGAAGACGTGTCCGGTTCATTTACAGGTGGAACAGTAGTAGCGGTAACTGCTGGAGGCATTTCTGAAAATGACTGAATAGAATCAGTATTAGTGGATAATATTCCTGTTGTCAGGTGATCAAGTCGGCTATGTAAGCCATTAAAATTTTGTTCCAAAGTTTCTGATAAAAAACATAAAGTTGGATAGTTGAGATGATCGACACTGGTTGTTTTGCATAGGTCATGAAATCGTTGGTGATCAAAATCCTGAACTTCAGTAAGACCGATTTTGAAATTTACGATGAGAGGAGTAGATTCAGCAAAAATGACTGTCGAATTGGGAAAGAAATGAAGAGTGGCTCCTGTTGTAGTTGTCAACGTTGGAGATAATTTTTGGGACGAAACGGAAATGAGAAGAAAAAATAAAAATCCTATTTTCCAAATAAAATTTTTCATGATGAAGTTGAGCCAATCTGTAAAATATTTTAAATTAAATCCTTTAAGCTTGATAAAATTGACGAGGTTTTGATACACGTCCTACGCGTGTAACAACGACAGGTGGGATTGTTGTTGCCTCTTCTGGAGCTGAAGTAATTGGTTCTGCAGATGTAGTAGGTACAAATAATTCAGGACCGAAACGATTCAGGACTGGAGTATAGTCTTCCCAATCATCCTTCTGTGATGAAGTTGGAAGATCTCCTAGAACGGAAGGAATACTTGGTTGATATTCCAGTTCTTTTGGACGCGCGGTGAAAGGCTTCATGCGTCGGACATGTACTATTTCAGTTGTACCGCACGATGATAACTTAACCTTGTAATTTAGATCAGAATATTTAGTAACAATTAAATATGGGCCTTTATATTTTTGACCCCAAATTTTGAAACTGATGTCTTTTGGATTGAGTTGTGGATAAGCAACATAAACCATGTCGCCTTCTTTGAAATTACCTGGTTTTGTATGTTTGTCCATAATAGCTTTCCTTGTGTCTTGTGCTTTTAAAAGGTGAAGTTTAGCAATTGCTCTAGCAGCCTGAACATTGCTTAAATAATCTTGTGCATTGTTTGGAATTGCCAACATTGAATCTAGTGGCAAAATTGGATCTAATCCAAACAGTAAATAATGAGGTGAAAATGTCGAATTATTTACCGTGTTATTAAATGTGAAAGTAGCCGCCTGAAGGCCTACTTCCCAATTGTGAGGTATATGATGAACTAAAGATGTCAGAATAGACTGATAAGTTTGATGACTGCGTTCAACGATATTTGATCGGCTATTGTAAGGTGATATAAATTGCAAATTGGTACCAACCATTTTAGATAGGGTAGCAATTAATTCAGAACGATTAATCCTTGAATTATCTAACACAAGTTTAGTAATTTGTCCGAACTTAAAATAAATGTTGTCGGATAAAAATTTTGCAAGGTGAATAACTGTGCCATCTGGTGCCGAGCCAACAATTATATATTTAGTCAACATATCTTGGGCATTGATGATGTATCGAGCGCCGGAATGAGCACTTACTGAAAATGGACCCATATAATCTAAAAATACATGTGCAAAGGGAAAGTTTGCCAATTCTAAAGGTTGAAATTGTCCATATGGCGTGCCTCGTTTAGCTTTGAGTTCTTGACATGATGTGCATGACTTCAAATATGTTTTAACCGTTGCATGCATTTTCTCAAAATAAAAATACTGAATAATCTTTTTGCACATGGCATTAATTCCAAGATGACCTGAATAAGGTGAGTTATGAAAATAATGTAAAACTTCTGGGATTAATGAGTGTGGTAACGCAATTTGATATGCTTTGGATTTGATATGTACGTGGTACAATACTTTACCTTGGAGGAAAAAGTTGCTAATTGGTGCAAAATTTCCTTTAGCCTGTTCGTCTATAAGTTGATGATATACAAAAGTATATGAAGGATCGGATTTTTGTTCCTCAATAAGATTACTTCTAAAGTCATCTTTGTCTAAAATGATATTAACCTCATGGACAGATACTTTTGTAAAGTTGTGAAAGTCCTTTACTTGAATGTGTGCTGTTTCGTTAATTCGTGTTAACGCATCACTTGGATTATTAGGACCAGGTATATAACGAAGTTCAATATCTCCTCCGTATTCTGCTATTGTAGCAATCCACCGAGCAGTTTTTCCTCGGGGATCTTGTGACTTGATTAAATAAATTAACGGCTTATGGTCAGTATAGACGTAAACCTTATGAAACAATAAGTAATGTTTAAAATGTTTCAAGCCAAATAATACAGCTGACATTTCCCTTTCAATTGTGCTATGCTCTCTTTCTGCCTTGTTGAAAGTACGAGAAGCGTATTCAACTGGATGATGTCGATTTTCATCGTCTAATTGAGAAAGTAGTGCGCCACACGCCACTAAACTTGCATCGACAAAAAGATGAGCTGGTTGATCGGGATTAAATAATCTCAAAACGGGTGCAGTAGTTAGCTTTTGTTTGATTTGTTTGAATGCCTCTTCGCAGTCTAAAGTCCAAACAAAAGGTTGTGTTTTACCTGTTAATTCATAAAGAGGTTTGGATACCTCAGAGAGTTCTGATAAAAATTTTGCATAAAAGGTAACTAAGCCTAAAAATGCTTTGACTTCAGTAACCGTTGTAGGTCTGGGAAAATTCTTTACTTTTGCAATTTTGCTAGGTGCTGGTTTAATTCCATTTTCTCCAACTAATGTTCCTAAGATTTCTAATTCTGTATAGGCTAACATTGTTTTGTGAGGTGTGAGAGTAAGATTGACACGTCTTAATCTTAAAAGAAGACAGTGTAAAAAATGTAAATGACTTTTAAAATTGCCTGTATGAACATAAAGATCGTCCATGAAACTTGTAATGTGATTATAGGGCTTTTGATTGTAATCTTTGAAGGTGTGTATTATAATTTTGAAGAACACCATAGGTGAGTTTTTCAAACCTTGAGGTAGCCGGACGTAACAGTATTGTTGTCCAGCAGAAAACGCAGTATATTTCCTCTCATTGTTGGGCATAATAATTTGTCCGTAACCGTGTTCAAGATCCGCACTAGATAAGTATTTACTACCTTGAAATCTATCCAAGATTTCAGCCATTTGTGGCGTACTAAATGTGTCTGTTTTGCTAATCGCATTGAGTCGAGAATAGTCCAAAACGGGGCGATAATCTCCCGTAGGTTTTAAAAGAAGAATTAATTTTGAATTCCATTCAGATGTACATGGCGTTATAATGCCTTGTTGAAGTAAACTTTCTACTTTTGCATCTATAATTTCTTTTTCTTTAGGACTAGTCCGAAACTGTCTACATGCAATAGGTGCGTGTCCTTCCACGTCAATAACACTTAATTTGACTGGATATTCGCCGGAAAAATATGAGAGCTGTTCATTTTTATCCCATAGAAAGCAATCGGCGAATTGCATAACTAAAGATTTCAGCATGTTATGTTGAGCTGTAGTAAGATTAGGATTAACTTTTAATCGAGCAAATTGTGACTCTGTCATTTGTGATTCTCTTTGAGGCTTTATGCCTAAATCCTTGATATATGGTTCAACACTAACTGCATAGGTTTCATGTACGGGATGTAAGAATCCTATAACTGTGCCGTGATTTATGCGTTTAGGACGACGACCTGGGTTATAAATTGAAACGTGTGCCAAGTCTTTGTTTTGTATAAATAAAGACATTCCTTCTAGTTTAAAATTGTCTTGAACTTTCTCATTGTATTCGAAATATGCAACAGGAAGTTGCTCATTAGAAATGATTGAAACTGGAACCTGAGCTACTTCATTTGCTTTGATGACATATGAATTTGTGACCCTTACTTTAATTGGTAAAGTGTCCTGTGTCAATTTTTTTGTGGGTAATTCTGTTTGAACCAAAAAGGAATCTAAAGCCTTTTCATAAGAGAAATAACAAGGAATTGTTTCTCCGGACAGAATTAACATTTCTGTCTTGTAGCTAATCAATGGTTCCAAACTGTGTAAAATGTCATTTCCAAGTATCAATTTTTTGTCTAATGTTTTTAGACAGGCCACATGAAGTGTTAAAACCTGACTCTTTAATTGCAAGAGTAATTTGCTTTTTTGAGAAATTTCCTGCGGTCCTCCAATACTATTGACTATGAATGGTTTGTTACATTTGGACAAATTATAACCTTCAAGTGAGGTTAAAGAAATTGTAGAGCCTGTGTCTATTAAAGTAACTGTTTTTTCTCCATTAATGATTAAAATAGCATATAATAATTTAGGTGAGTTATCACTAGTTAATAACGTGTAGTTATCAGCCATAATTGAGTTGTGTTTAAATGAAACGTTTAATAGAAAGGACAAGTGTTTGCTTTATGACCGGGTAACTCACACCTGCGACAAATGTCTGCGTTTGTAGCTGGTGGTGTTTGTTCTCGCGTTCTTGGTGGTGTGGATCGTGAAGTAGAAGGTGCTTGCGTAATAGCTGGTGGAAATGGTGGTCGTTGCCAAGTGGGGTATTGTGAAAAATCCACTTGTGGCTGATAGCCTTGGTTCCAATCAGGATTACCTTGACTATAGGATGGATTTTGCCATTGAGAGTTATAGCCTCGTCCTTGATATCCGCCTCGAAATCCTCGTGGTCTGTGAACAGACGGAGGAATCCCAAATTGGAAATACATTGGAAATCTATCATTGGTATTTCTGTTTCGAGACTGATTAAAACGACCTTTTCCAAACGAGCGTTGTTGGGATGAATTTCCTGCAGGTGTATCTTGATTTCTCTGCGTTCTAAGTTCCTGCCTAATCTGACCTCCTCTAAAATTCTTCCCTTTACCTCTTCCTCTTCCACGTGAAGAAGAAGTAAAATTGCAAGATTCTGAAGGTTCTTGTGTACTACCCGATGCTTGAGTCTCATTATTTTGTTTCATTGTGATTGTTAATTGCTCAATTTTTTCTCCAAGACAGTTCACTTCTTGGATGACTGGGGCAATGTGATTACTTGATTCCGACGGTTCATGCATAGAGTGAAACTTTTTCAGTTGAATCAAGGCCGTTAGAACTTGATCCGTAGTAGAGGGATTTGTTAGAAAAATCGACTTAGCGATGTCTGCATCTAGACCTTTAATGAGTGTGCGAATTTTGCGTTTTTCATTCATTGTAGGATCGATTTTTCCAATCTTATCCAAAACCGAGTAAAAATATTTGATTGGATCCTCATTTGCTTTAAGCTTAAGGCCTTCTAGTTCCTTTTCCACTTCTTCGACTGATTTGACATCAGCGAAGGCGGTTAATATATCCCTTTGGAAATCTTTCCAGTTAATTATAACTTGATCCTGTGAAACCCTTTGTTCCGTAGCCTTTTTCTTTCTGTATTCTTTGAACCATAAGTGAGCCGCCTCTGCTAGGTATGTTGGTATGAATTTGACTAGTCTGGCATCATCCCAATTTTGACTGTAGCCAATTAATTTATATTCCTCAAGAAATGCTTTGGCTGACGTCGTTCCCTTGTATTTTTGAGCGTCAGTCGGAGGGACATAAATAGAAATTAGGTTGTTCAGAGGGATTGTTGGCTGAAGCAAAATATCCTGACCTGAAGATGTGCCCATTTGTGTACCTCTCCCTGCCGTTTGTTGAGCGTATGTGTTGGCATTGGGTGTAGTTCCGTTAGGCATGTTGGGTTTTGTGTAAGCGTGGATGAATTTAGGAACGAATGCGCTAGGAAGATGTAAATTGCTCGTATTGAAATGCCTTACTCTTGTCGCCTTTAAAATAGGCTTAGGCAAGACCAAATTTGGTAATGGTGGTGGGATTGGTGTGGTCGTAGTATGTTCGTGACCGTTTTCCCCTTGGTCTGAATTTGCTGCTGACGAAGCTGAAGGAGCTTCTTCGTTCTTGGATTCCTGTTCTAAATTTAAATCCTGAGCTTGTTGTTTATTTGCAGCTTGGTCTATTTTAAATTCCTTGCTTACTGCCAACGGAAAGAGAAAAATAACTTTCCCCGTCAAATGAATCCCTGGGAAATTTTCTGCCAAATCAAATGGATGCGCAGGTTTACGGATAAGTGCAAGATCTACTTTTGTACTTTGTGTGGGATGAATAAATGCAGGTTTGCGTTTTAATTTGAAGATCTCTTTAGAGATAGATAACTGCCAGCAATTGTTTAATGTGTCAAAAACCCAAACTAATTCATCTTGTGTGTTATGCTCATTGGGTTCTGGATATGAAGGCTTTTCAGGCCAATTGGTGCGAAATTTGATTTGCAATTTATTGTGTGGCACCGTAGCTGAACTTGTCAGTGGTGTAGATGTATATTGAGGAGCTTTGGTAATGAATGTGTCCTCTTCTAACAAAGCCTGAGAATGTGCGGAGGGTAATGTGGGATTTCGTGTAGAAGTGGATGCCTTAATTTGCAACTCTTTGTCTGAAGGTGAGGTAAATAATCTTTTTGCGGCTGCCTGCGTTTTACTTGATGCAATGAAAATTTTTTCCTTCCAATTATGAACCCCTATTTACGGTTTCTGTGATTCAGGAAAACTGAATCCCGCTTTTTTAAGAACAAAATTCTTAACTTTGTCTGAGAGCCGTTGGTCTTTTAAAACTTCTGCAAGACCAGATACTGTAACGTTCGATTGTGGAGTTTTATTCTCCTTGTCGTCTTTATCTCTGGAGTCTCCTAACACTATAATGGACTGTGGAGATCGCCGTGCGAGATTGTCTGCGTATGCAGTATTATCTATTTGCATAGATTCGACATTTTCTGTTGGGGGCAATGTTGGAAACTGATATGCCGGAGGTGGATTATCGACAATTGCAACAACTGAATTAGCTTTTTGCGTTTGATCGAGATCCTCCGTTTGCTCAAAATCGTTTGTTTCCTCGAAGTCTTCTGTCACTTCATATACCACCCTATTTTCTTTTGGATTACTATGTTCCAATAAACTTTCTGAATTGCGTTTATCGCCGGGCTTAATAGTCAAATCTGCCTCAGACGAAGGTTTCGCTGTTTTAGGTCTGTTTTCTAAAAGATCTTCGTCTTTTGCTTTCCTTTTTTCACCAGGTAGAGCAGAAAGGTCTAATTCCCCTGTGGGTGGAAGTTTAGCTTGGGATGGATCGGCCGATTCCATTCTCCATGTTCCTGACCTATTCTGTATACCTTGAATGATGATTGGTACCGAAATCTTATAGCGCTTAAGGCACAATAATGTGTGCTAATGTGAGTCTCACTTTGCCCCTGCAAATAAGTATGTGACTTATTGTTTTTTTCTAAACCTATAGTCTCTTTTATAGCTCTAGCTATTTAATTCCGATGCCAAAATAAATTGGTAAATAAATTCGATGAGACTTTACCTGTCTGAAGACAGTTGTATTGAAGGATGTGTGCGCGTCTTGTGGGGCTTCTTTATTTTCAATTATTCCTTCAATGAGCCGGGTTTTATAGTGCACTTTTAATATTTAAATAATTAGTCCTAGACTCGTGACTGGTCTGAGTCGCCACTGTAATGAAAGTCGGATTGATCAGGTCCCTTCCAATTAGTGATACTATGATAGGCTAGTATCAAAGCTAGCTTTTAATGTTCTCTTCTTCGGTGTTGGTTAGAGAATGAACATATTCAACTCCACTCACTTATTATATTGAATAAGTTCGTTACGTAGAACATTGGCATATTGCCAGCTTAGCTTAAGAGTATTTTTACTCATGTTGATACAACATGGCAGTTGCACGATATTAAAAACGCATCAGATTCAAATTTCTTTATATCATCGCTTTTATTTGTGCCTTTTTTGGCCGGAATAACTTAAAAGTCGTAAAGAATGTCTCCCATTTCTCAAAATAAAATTAGGTTTTTTATGGGCTCTGAAGACGGACAGGGAAGAAACACAAAAACACAGAGACTGCTTGCTTTCCGTTATGTTGGATCTAGCATCTGAATTTTGGATGGCGTGTGAGGACAGTCAGAAGAAACCATTAATCTTTGTCCAGTTTTTGGATTTGGGATATACATCTAGGCTAGACTGATTCATACGTTAATATGCTAGAGCTACTTGGGATGATGCTTCAAAGAAGTAGTTGTTAAGAAAGCGGTTGGACAAAGTTCATCTAAAGTGACGAAAAATTTCTATCTGAGCAACTTGAACGCCGTAGAGGTTTTATTGGACAGAGTTAATTCACGTAGTTTAGATGGTCGTATCATACTTTGAGTCTGTGACTTTTATTTTATACATAAAACTGTAGTATGAAGAATCGTTCGATTTCTTCGACAAGAATTGAGGTTGGACAACGCTAGAAGTATCCATGTTTTGCAAGGTATTAAAATGGAGGAGGGAGGAAATCACAAATCACAAATGTCCGAGTAGTACAATAAGGACACTCCTTCTGTGTGCACGTATATACTTGTATACGAACTCTTTTTGTGTATATGGGCTTTAATGTGTATAACTTTTGTGGGTACTGTGCGTACACCTTTCTTTTTTAATTTTCATGTTTAGTAAAAATATT
>JAQIWU010002501.1:0-12030 GCA_034696445.1 Isotomiella minor
AGGGAGAAATGGGCATTTCTCAGGTACCTTTGAATGACGAGGATGGCGGCTGCGAGGATCATGCAGCCAAGTGCCATTGACACGCCAATCTACAGAAAAAATATAAGGATGTTAAGACGCTAAGGTATAGAAGCTTTGTACTCACCAAAATGTCTTGGTCAAAGGCCTCCTTCCCCGTGAGCATTGGGGGTCGGGATATGACGAAGACCCCTGCAATTGTGAGCATCGCCGTGAGGATAGGAATGACGGCACACTTCTCCCCGATAAAACAGTGGGCCAGAAGGGTCACAAAGACGGATGTTGATGACGTGATGACCATCGAGTCCGCCACTTGCATGTATGTAAGGGAGTAAAATTGGAGGATGACGCTCCAACACCCGAAGAGGCCCCTTAACTGAAGGATGACGAACGCCTTCAGTTTTCTCCGATCCTTGTTAAGGGGCCAGACGGCTGAAAAGTCCTTTTCCCCAAGGTAGCATTGGCGATAAAGGACGAGTAGGATGGAGGGAGCAAAGACGCCTTGGAACCTCCAAATGGAAATCATGAAAGGATGATAGCCTTCTTCCTTCAATAGTTTGGCAATTATGGCTGCGAGGGAGTAGAGGAGTCCTGACAAGAGGGTCAGTATCAGGCCCAAGTACCGTCTCCATCCTTTGTATTGTGTACACTCGTCCACACTCTGACCCTCCTTTAAGGATTTCTTTGAGTGGTAGGACTTTGTGACTATGTCCTCCTGAGAGTCTAGAGACGAGGCTGACGCGGAGGAGGCAAAGGACGCCAAGGACTCTATGGATTGGAGGGAGTCTGTGGAGTTGGATGGGGGGACAGCCGAACTCGTATTGGCGTGTGGAATCCCTTCAGGCCTCCCAAAGTCCTCATCCACAGGATTGACCTGTTCATGGTTGATCAAGTATGCGTCTTTTCTATGCAGTGGGGCAACAAAGTTGGCCAGAGTGGTCCTAAGCCCACTACTGTTACGTCGTGTCCCCATCCCTAATTGTAAGTCATTTCTTCCTCCATCAGATTCTACGCTAATTTTTTCACTAGTCTCACTCTGCCCCTCTGCGCTTTGTATTATCTGTCCTTCTACATCATAGATGCTTGATGCTGGTACTGAATTGGTCCTGTTCCTCGTCCCCTGCCTTCTGACACGACCACTCCCATAGCTATTCTGACGATGATAGGGGTAGGAGTTGTGTCGATGAGAGTTGATACTTGTATCATGGTCCCAAACACGACGAGGGCTGGTAAAGCTTAGGTTCAAATACTCCGGAAAATCGATATTATTACTCATCTTGTCATAAATTATTCAAATGTTCAACAACAAAACGAGAAATAACTTCACTTGTACAACGAGCTATTATAGGTAACACCCGAGAAAGTAACTCACTGTGTAGAGAAAGCTAACCTGGCAAAAAAAACCATGTTTATACTTTCACCATGAACCGAAAGTTCGGTAAATTATGTGAATCCCTTTTACTTGTTGCTTATGCTTTGTGTGCTTTGTCTCCTGGAATAGAAGAATGATAGAAGACATGACACGAAGTCACTCTTTTTATATGGGACACAGAGTCGCATCTTACCCCATGAACCATTTCGATTGATAGGGCTTACAAACAGTCAACATAACATGGATGATGATGGATTGGATAACCCATTCATTTCATTGTGTATGATTTTCCTCCAGTAACCTGTTGGTTTGATAACCTAGCTCATAGCAGTCCACATCCACACGCGAGCGATGATAAACCGAGGTTTGATATTGGAATTGGCAATTTAATTCTCATTTGGATTCCAGTCTCAATCTTGACCAGCAGAGCAGAGGTGAAGCTATGGAACGGTAATAATAACTTTGGTATAGAAAATTGGGTAATACGATGCGTCCTCGATCGTCCCCGTCGCCATTGCCCAAAGTGCAACAGACTCTCAAGTGTCCCAAACTGCGTGTCACATTACATTTACAAACAACGCACGCTTCCAGTGTCCAAATCTGAAATCACTTGAACAATTTTACTGATGACAGCATTGTATTGTATTTTGAGCAGGTAAAATTCGGTTTGGATATGTACTTAGTACTTGGCTTTGGGTACTTCTACACGACGGGTACTTGTCTAATCAATAAAAACATGATTTGTTTGTTTTGATAATCAAACCACGTCAAATTAGCTGGCACCACCTCTCTCAGAATAATCTCACAGTTTAAACTATTTCCACATCAAACAAATTAGCGATTTGATTTGCTTTGTTATGTAAGTCCTATACACACACAAATCACAAAGTATCAAACCTCGAATTTGAGGCACTGTGAGACAGTGAGTTAAAAAACTGTTGGGCTTCAAGATCTAACGAAAGAATAGAACATTTCATTATCCAAGATGAAAACTTTAACAACTTGGATTTGCAGAAGAGAAAAGTCGGGTCCTATGCCTGTTTTAAGAAAGTACAAATATGTGACATCGAAAGTTGTAATAATCCTCCAGGTTCCAATTTGCATATTCCAGGGTTAAAAGCGCAGTTGATTGATGATATCATACGTTGATTTTCACATTGATGTTAATTAACATCGCATCTCTTCTTCGCCTTTAGTGCATTTCTAAGAATCTTTACAACGAACTTGAAGATGGATTAATGACAGGGAATATGAATATATAGTAGGAATGAAGAAGAAGATTAATGAGACAAATGCAGACAATTTAAATCCTACTCAATGTCTGTGTCTCTGGCATCAATTCTGGCAAGCCTGTCGATCTATACTTTGCTACAGGAGGGGTAAGATGAGACATGGCTATCAGCGTTGAATTGTCCAGAACAACGTCAAATCAACATTACTTCTTATCGATCAAGGAAAAATTGCCAAAAAAACTTCAACAGCATTGTGTAATCTTGGAGTGCAGGCTGCACATTAATTAGATTAGAGATGCATACAGAAAAATCACGTCAATTGTTCATCATTATACAACGAAATGATCATCATCACAAAACTTGATGCCTTGAAAGATGGCCCCAGACAGACTATAAAGAAAACATTGACCTAATTATTAAGAAGCATGTGAACTGAACAAACTTCCCGTGAATAATAAGTCGAGGTCGATTAACTCGTCAAAATGATGAGATCCAGTTGAATCTGACATTATTTGTTCAGTTACGACATTTATTTTGTTCTCTTTGCTTAAAGACGCACACAACCGCAAGAAGAAAATGACCCACACACGGTCAATAAGATATCACTCAGGCTGGAATGGATTGGGCCTGACATAACACGCCCACAAGAAACTTATTTACGTGACTAGACATAAGCAGAAATAATAAAAGTCAAAAAGTTTTACAACTTACGCACTACTGGTTCGAACCAACGTTAATCAATGAGTCCTTGCTTCATTCTCATTTCAGATGAAGCTAATTAAATTAATTAATTGCTCGGTATCACATGCTTTTACAAGTTGAAAACAATCACAACTTAATTAGGAATCATATAAGCATAAGCGTCATCAATTCGTTGAGAGAACACAATTTTTTGTTGTTTTGCATATGAAATATTGCATTGCTTCAATTCATTCACATTTGCGCAAAGCTATGGCATTTTACGAGGAAGGCGGCACCCATGTCACTGTCGCGGTTTAATCTGGACTTGTGGATGTTGTGAGGACGGTTTTGGTAGGATTGGTGGTGGCATTTCCATTATTGTGCTTGCTTTTGTGCATGCCGTTGCAAAATTCGTCAAAGATATTTGTAGCTAGTCGCCTTGTATGCTCTAAAACACAGGATGACGTTATCAGTCCCAAGTGTATGCAGAATAACTCGACGCAGCGGAGCCCTGGCTGTTTGGAAGACGAGGAGGATGACAATGGAGTGTTTGGAAAGGAATCTGTCATTAAGCGTCTACAAAAATAGAAAGGACCATCAGCAATTATCCTTTTTAGCAACAAGACTTTGGCTCACTTGTAAAAATCCCCGCACAACACTCCAGGAATTGGGTAGCCATCATAAGAAATGTCTTTCGTTTGAGGACGAATTGGATAACCCTGCAGGAAAACATTAACTTCAGTACAAAACACGCGTAAGATTGTAAATACGAACCGTGTGATCTTCAAACCATAAGAAGTAAGCGTAGCTAAAAGCCCCGTCTTTCCACATTATTGAGAAATGACCCAGTGACATATGCTCCCTTGCGAAATTCACCATTCCTCGAATCTAGAAATATACATTTTAATACCCGATTCTAATTCACTTGTCCATTTCACCTTATTCTTGGTCAGTTTTATCGTTGTATCTTTACTAAAATCCACCGTTGGAAAAATCACAGAATGCTCTTGACCCACACTGCGATCCACATAAATGAAATGGACGAGCCCTGGAAAGTCTTCTAGGTACTTGTTAATGGAAAGATTTTCCCTACTTTCCAACAACAGGTTGGTCTTGGAGGAGCCATTTGCACTAGCTGCAAGTTTTGCTTTGAGTCGTAGAAATCCCCAGAAGTCCTCTGTGTCCGTTTTGATTTGCTTCCAGACCAAGGCTAAGGGTGCCTGTGTCTTGTTCAGGGGTAGCGGGCATAACTTACGGGGGTCAAAATAATATCGAAAAATTTGACGACAAATGTCCGACAGGGGTGAAGTCTGGATGGAAATGACCTCTTTGGTTTTTAGATAGTGTTGAAATCCCACTTTGACCCTATCCCACCGGGCTCCAACTTCGTTGCGGAAGGAAAAGTGTTTTTGTTTCTTGAGAAGGTCTTGAAGCTTTTTAATAGTTGTTTCCAACTTGTCGAATAAAGGTTTATCGGAGGAAGGATCTCTTTGACTGTCATTTACAGTTAAGGACTGTTCATAGGCTGTCGCAGAGCAGGAAATGACGTCTGACAAAGTCGATGGCTGCGGTTCGGACACAACGATGAAGTAGAGTTCTTCTTGAACGATTCCCAAATGAACTATGCTTGGTGTAAATCCGACGTTGTCATTCTTTAGAAGAATGTGGTATTTTAGGAGATCGTCTACAAAATTAATAAAAGTAGAGATACAGATTAAAGCCTCTTAATCGCTATCGACATGACATACCATCTCCGTCATTGGTCCCGGCTTCTTTATCATGAATGTTTAAATGCTCGATGAACGTCCATCCTTTCTCATTCGCTTCTTCAACGCTGTCCTCAAGGGAAGAAGTTGAAGATTCATGATTGTTTCTCTCTTCTTTCGATGGAAGTCTTACAAATCCGGTTCTCCCACTGCTAGTATTTTCATCACTGTCCGTAGCGGAAGGACTAGAATCTTCCTTACGTCTAAGCATCGTCGTCGTTCTATGGCAGAGCAGGATGAGAAACAGTACATCAGCAGCACTTAAGGAATGAGATTTTGCGGAATGAAGGATAGAAAGTAGTTGCGTCTCTACGAAGATCATCACATGAAGAGAGTGTCCCAACTGAGGCTGGATCTTGGTTATCACACTTTGCAGGGATTTCATGAGGGACGTGTTCAGTTGTTGGTTGACTTTTATGTGTCTCACGCCTTCCAGAATGAAGGAGTCATCGGATTTGCGGAGAATTGTCCAAGATGACAATAGCTGCTCCAAAAGGGTCGAGTGATAGTTGGAGGCTTTCAACCTGAAATACGTAAACGAAATGACACACATGTTGAGTGATGAAATGTATGAGGTAGCTTACAACGAGACATCAGGTCCACAAAGGTATGTGACAAGAGTGATTGCGACCAGAACATATCTTCTTAGAGTGACAACCTCTTCCGTTCCAACGCCCAAAAAGAGAAAACCCATGTACTGCAATCAATAAAATAAATCAAGTCCTTCTTTTCAACATTTGAGTGATTAGACTTACATCATGGAAGACAAGATTCGTCCCATCCTTGCACTGCAGGGAAGAGTAAGGATTCCCAAACTGTTCCTTCATAAACCTTTGAGAAGCCACAAGAGGAGAAAAGATTTGTATCAGGATGTTCGGATCCATATCCTTGTTGCCCTTCCACTTATTCTGCAAGTAATTAAAGAAGATTTTTATTAATGAAAACTTGATATTTTTTAAAGGCTTACCGAACTTGGAACACTCTCATTTTCTCCTAATCCTACCTGATCTAGGAGCCCTTGTGATGTCGCCAACGTCTGAATGTGTTGTGCAAATCCTGACGAACATTTCATGTAAACCAAGTCGTTTATGTGGTCGAATATTAAAATACTACTCTTTTGTCCCTGCATAATAAATTAAATTGCTTCAAGAATTTCTAGCCTAAAAAACTTCTGTAGAAGAACCCATCTGACTTCTTTATACTCCGACTCGAATAAGACAGAAAGTTTAAAACAAGAAAACCGGTCAAAAGTCCTTCACACCTTCTCTTTGTCTCTACATATCTAACCCTTACCCTACCCTAGTGTCATGCAAAATGAGCTTGTGACTAGACTAATTTTGGTTACATTTTGCATTCCTACTTTTATTACAGTGACATTGACATTTTTTTTATGTAAACTATTTTTAGAACAAACATGGATTTTGCAAAGTTGGGATTGATTAAAGCGTGACAAACATTTGTAAGACAGGTTTCATTTTTAAAAATTGGACAATGAATGAACATTAAAAACTGTTAAAGGTTCACTTATAAAGATTACTGATGTAAGTTAATTTCGATCCTTCATAAAGGACTTGACTTAAGACATTCTGATTGATTACTGTATGAAAAGCTTAGGTAATACTTAACTGATTCGAAGAAACTGTAAGATTCAAATCTCAAACGCAGACTCATCATCATCATCATCGCTCACGTCATCCAGCTCCACCTCCACCCCTGCCATATTGACTGAACTTAAACGACGGTTCCTGCCATTAACCATGGGGTTCGGATTGACGCTTTCACCACCCACATCCACATCCATCTCATTATTTAGATCAATACTGGGAAGAACTTCTTCGTTGAAATTGTAAATTGTAACCTCATTTGAGACCATGGGAAGGGGCTCATCACCACTATTGTTGTTTTCAGCGGCCAAAGAGTCATTGCTGCTACATTTAATACCATTGTTGACGAGATATTGTTCAAGGAGAGTTGCTGGCGAACTTCTACTTCTATTTCCAGAAGGGCTAGGAATCAAGTCGAACAATTTGATCCTACTGTCGTTAAAATTAAAGACAGTGGGTACAATTGATAATGGTCCAGGTTCAGCTATGTTCTCGTCGTTGTTACTGATGGTTTTACCGGAATCCCAGGAATTGCAGGCGTCCGTTAATAAGCTCTCATTTTCAAGATCATCACAGCCAACAGCCTTGTGTATAGTGACTAGTGCATCGGAGAGCGCCTTGAGTGATATACTTGACGGCAGTATTGGTATTGGTACTACTGGAGATGGTATTGGTATTGGTACTACTTGAGATGGTATTGGTATTGGTATTGGCAGTATTGGTATTGGTACTACTTGAGATGACGGCAGTATTGGTTTGTTTTTGGTTGTGGGTCCTCTCTTTCGCATTGTTTTGAAGGACAAAGGTTGAGGTGGAGGTTTGGTGTTGAATTCAGGATTGGTAGGGGGTGTGAGTTTTGTTTTTGTTGACGGAGGAGGAGGAGGAGGGCGTAGTGGCTGTTTCGCACGCAAATCCTGCTGTCCACGTCTGTAACTTGACTGCAATACGCCATCAGCCATGGTATTTCTCACCCTTGGACCAGTTCTACCATTATCGAAGGCAGGGTGGAATGTCTTTACTTTTGGAAGATTCCATACAGGACTTCTGTATTTGCTTTGCTGTTTGTAGTTGATGTTGCATCCTGTTGAAAAAAGAACAAACCATGTAAAGATAGAGAACATGCAGAAAGACACACATGCTGTTAGTTTAGTTTTAGCTGACCTTCTGCATGAAATTCCAGATAGCAATTTTTACTGCGAGCGTAGTCTATTCCATGGACATTAACCTGCAAAAGAAATATATTTTCAGGTTCAAGAGTTGGTCACACAGAAAAGGAGATCAAATGAACTTACATGAGTATACGAAACGTTTAGGAAGACGAGTTTCGGCAAATAAGCTGCCATGCACGCCACGGAAATGTTGGTAATTCGGGTGTTCTGCAGACTCAACCGTTCCAACTCTGTAAAAATTATGGTTCCTTTAAATAATATGGTCACAAATGTATGGCTTAGACTCACTTTGCAATGATGCCAAAGTCGTCAATGATTTATCAATCTGAGGCGGGCCACCACCAGCAGGTTTCAGCCATTTCCCTGCCGTCTCCTTATCCAAACCATAGAACAATGACTCGTCATCAATATCCAGATCGTCCATGAGTAAGACCTCCAACTTCGGTAGATCTTTAAAGATGTGGAGGAGTGGCTTCACGATTTGATGTCTATCTGGATGTGAATAAAACGGTTCAAACTGCAATCCAACTGAGAGGATCCAATAACAAACAAACATAATTAAAGTCAACTCGAAAAAAAAACACGCCAAATAAAATTGCATACCTCTGCTTATGTCCAAAACCCTAAGGTGCGGCAAAGCACGAACCAAGTTTTCAAAAATCCTCCAATCCAAGTCCACCGCTCCCCTCAGGCTTAGGGATGTCAACGGTTCTACGTAGATTTTGCAGAGGGTCGGAAACTTTTTCGGTCTGTATGAGTAACACGGCCGCCTGCCTCCAGTCCCTGTGAAGAAGCTACTTGTGGCTTCCTGAACGTCAAAAAACTCACAATTTTCAATCTTCAACGACTCCAGGGGGTGAAGCTTGTTCAGGTCTGACTTGAGGTAGAGTTTTTCAAATCGTTTTGGCACTGCGTCACTGATAACGAGTCGGCGGAGTGGATGAGTATCCGTGCGTGATTTCAGAGTCGCCAACATTTCCAATATCCCCACCTTCCCTGTCTCCTCCTTTTCATCTGCGTTAGAAATGAAGTAGTCACCTCCCTTAACCTCCACAGTCGTGAGTTTCTTCCCTTTCATAGATTGAATCCAGTCTCGATGCAGCCTTTGTGCCTCTGGAGTGAAATTCTTGCAATTCAGAGTGATGACGGAGAGTTTGTCCGCTTCCTTTAAAGCATCGAAGGCGATTCCCAACTCTGTTGACTCAACAGTTGACGAAAGTTCATTCATGTCGAATTCCACCTCTTCGAGATTCGTCCTTCCCCGACTGCACATGAGAACTGCGACCATAGGGGATACAAGATCCGAAAGAGTCCGCAGTACTGGAGGATCTTCGATGACGCAACCCTCCTCGCCACCACTTTCCACATTTTCACTTCCACAGAGGCAAATGTGTCGCTGACTTATTGAGGACGCCATATTCAGGAATCTAAAGCACCTCACAAAGTTGTAATTCTCATCTCGACAACTCGTTTCCACTTCCACTCTAGAAATGTTGGTGCAGATGGTGACAATGTCTTGAAAAAATCGGTCCGACGCCTCCTCCGGAAGCTGACATCGGGAGAAACTGATGGCTCTCAAATCCTTCATGGAAAACCAGTAGAATAGGGCGGCCCTCGCATCTTCACACTTCCCAAAGTCACATTCCACAAATGCAATGGACCTAATTGATCTGTGTCCAATTTGCATACTAATCCTCATGAGTTCCTTACAATCATCGACTTGATACAGGATGACGTGACGTCTTCGGCACCCTCTGTCGTACATCATGTTGAAGATCGTCGCATCCACCATACTGAGGATGAACTGAAAGCTGGTGATTCCTGGCGTTAGGACTTTTGTGAACGTATGATTCCAGGCCATCTTCGCAATCTGGTCCCAAGCAATCGCCCTTCTCCCTCGGGTCAAAATCGCCCTTTCAAAGTTCCCAATGACGTACTGGTAGCTCTTATCCATCTCCGCAGACACTGGACCAAGGCGCGTCAATGGGAAGTGGGTCATGGAACAGATGCTCTTGTCCTCATACTTGAGCCGAGGGTCGGGAGGTGGAGGAGGTGGTGGACGCTGACGCTTGGAGGGAGGAGGAAGACGACGACGATGAGAAGCCAACAAAGCTTGTGCCCTGGAGTGAAATTGGTCCGTTCCCATCAGCCGCCTGAGATCATTCACAATCCGACTCCGTTCTTCTTGACCACGGCCACCACCACCACGAGATTGACGAGATTGTTGACCACCACGACCACGACGAATTTGACGACCAGATGCAGTAGGTGGTGCAGGAGTAGGAGGAGGAGGAGGAACAAGGACACTAACAGTAACAACTCTTGCCCTCATCCCTCCTCTTTTATCAACCCTTCCTCTTCCTCCTCTTATCATCATCCCCCCTCTGCCTCTATTATTATTATTTCTTTGTTGTCGTCGTTGATAGTCCCCTACACGAGCCCCTCTTCCCCGGAGGAGGAGTTGGTGGAGACGATAACGGTTCCCACATTTCGATTTTGAAGGTGGCATGCTGATTGACGATGACGATTATTTTGGTCTTCTAATCAAACAATTCTACACACCAAGCAAAGCAAACAAAAACGTGAAAAAAAGGCAATTAAAACAAAAAGAAAATTAATAAAAGTACCTTTTAATTAGTCATCAAAGCACGGTATTTGTTCAGTCATTCCAGGAATCAGAACAACATTTTTTGACAAAGGAAAGAGCGGAGGGACGGAAAGAAATGATTATTCCTCGCCTCTCTTCTTCTTCGTCTGTGTTCAGTTCAATAAAACCGTCTAAAAAAGTGTGTTTGGATGGATTTGGTTTGTTTGGTTTGGAGATGGAATGATAGAGGACGGAAGGGATGCAAATTCGAAAACGATTCTGCACATCTTTTGAGATTTGCAAAATCGTCTCAAAATGTCTTATTTTGAGACGCAGTCTTTTGTCTCATTTTTCTCCTCATGCAAATGAATGCATGCATGCTTTTTCTTACATTTGCATCTTTGCAGTTTTATGTTATCTGGAACGTTAACCTTTCATTTTTTGTGTCGTTTCTTTTGTGTTGAGTTGTGTATTTAGGTATGCATTTAGGGGGGTAGAATGAGACACCCAAGCACTTTAAGTGTATCCTTTATTGAATTCCCTTTATTTCTTAGAAGACATCGAGAGTGACGCACTTTTACATTTTGTATGTTCCTTACAAAGGTCAAGACGACTCATGGCACTCCCCTTCTGCTGCTCTCTGATAACGATGACCGTGTGTGCAGACCGAGGGACCGAGGTGTTGTGATTCTTGACCACTTTCAAAGGACGTGGCGAGGGTAGTGGCCCTTGGGTGGTTGGTCCTGCAAGATCCAATTCACATCGAAATGTGTAGACTATCCAAAATTCCAAGATATGAATGACAAAGAGGACGACAAGGAGGATGATGAGGGTGGATGAGAGAGTGACCCCTGATGATCCACCACCTCCACCACTCACAAGGGCGCATCCTGTAAGGCTAAGGAAGAAGTAGATGGCTGTTACTATCATCCAGAATTTGCAGCCTTGTTTTGCCATTTCCCAATCTCGACCCTACAACAAAATGTATGTAGCCCATTGAATGAAAATGAGAGAAAGTCACACTCACTTTCACCGTAGCGTAGAAAAGCTTCCAGGAAGCTACGATTCCCAGGATGCAAAATACCGTAGAGAGGACGAATCCAGACCAAAGGGCAACTAATTATCGAAAAGTAAGTTGTAATCCCCAAGCGTCTATTTTAGAATACAAAGGTACCATAAAAAGCGTCTTGATGTTGTCCCTCATATCCATGAGACTCTCTTCTGGACGCTGTGGACAATGTGGAGATGAAGACTATGACTGTCACTACATATTTGACTGTGTAGATGATCTGGAATTATAAAATCTGATGATGATTAAATGACCGACGTTGATTTTTGTGTATAGCTTACAAAGTCGTAGATGGACACGACTTTTGCCAACAGGCGGAAGGGACAGTGGGACTTTTTTGGATCTCCATACATTCTTACTTAATTAGGCCAAGAGAGAAAGTTTTACGACGGTCTGGAAGAAGTCTAAATTCAGAGTGAGGAACAAGGAACAATGAAAATACTAATACACTTTTCGCAAAAGTAGGACAAACACAAGGAAATATGGCATCCCAGAAACTTTTGCTTGTTTGCAATTGGCATGCAATGGAGTC
>JAQIWU010002502.1:0-12028 GCA_034696445.1 Isotomiella minor
TTTTACTGTGTTGTTTTTTTACCCGAAAAAATTAATTTTTAAGACAGTAAAAATATGCAGGTTAACTAATTAAAAGTGTCAAAAGTTCAAGAACGCAGTTTGTGACATTTGTATTTATTTTTCCCAGAACCCTGACGAAGACACAGAATGGAACGACGTCCTTCGACAAAAAGGGATCCTCCCCCAGAAGAAGAAGGAGGTGGAGTTGACGGAGGATCAGATCGTGTCCATGGTCGAGGGAGCGATTCAAGAGCGAACGGGTGTCGGCAAAGGTACCTTAAGCCTTTCTTTTAAAATTTGGTCATTTATTTTGTCATTTTTTTCTTTAGTTGAGCTGGACAAGCTGACCCTTGACGAGTTGGACGAACTTGAGGACGACGAGGAGGAACGTGTCCTTGCGGAGTACAAGTCCAAACGACTCCTCGAGCTAAAGTCCCACTTGGCGAGGTCAAGATTCGGCTCCGTCGTGGAAATTTCTGCTCAGGACTATGTGGCCCAAGTGAACAAGGCAGGTGAAGGGGTTTGGGTGGTCCTCCACCTCTACAAGCAAGGGATCCCCCTCTGTTCCCTCATCAACCAACACCTGACCCTTCTATCGGCCAAGTTTCCCACTACCAAATTCATTAAAAGCATCTCCACCGTCTGCATCCCCAACTATCCGGACAAGAACCTCCCCACGCTCTTCGTCTACTTCGAGGGGGGAATGAAGGACCAGTTTGTAGGGCCTGTTGTCCTCCGGGGGATGAAGTTGACGGTCGAAGGTACAAAAATAAACTTTTTTTGAGTCTTTTGTTGACCCTTTGTTCTTCAGAGTTGGAGTACATGCTGGGCAAGGCGGGGGCTGTGCCAACTTCGATAAAGAAGGACCCTCGGCCAAAGGTGGAGGACAAGATGATGAGCAGCCTCGGGGTGAAGAATAAGAATGCCGATGAGGACTCGGAGGAAGAGGAGGACTAATTATAATGACATTATTACATAAGTAACAATCAGTCATTTCAACTTTTAACAACCATTGGAACAAAGAAGTCATAAAATGTTACAATTTCATGCAATCTTTTTGCGTTTCTCATGTTTTTGTCTTAGTCTAGTCATGTCACGCTTCATCGTAGTGGTAGTCCTTCTTCATCTTCTAGGGGTCACTTATGGGGTCGAGATGATGGAGAAGGGATGCATGGACATGAGGAAAGTCTCTTCGGAGGAATTCGTCATGAAGATGAACGTTTGCCGGAGGAATGTGTCCATCGGGTGTGAGATTGGAGGTCAGGCGGAATGTCATGGGGAAAGGGAGTCACTCAAAGCTACGGCTCTCATTGCGAACAAGCTGACAGAGTGTAAGGATTGTTTACAACAATGCAATTACCTAACTAAGGTCTTGTTCCTCATAATAGGTCTTCTGGAGGCGAACACTACGGAGCTCAAGTACATCCGGTTCGTGGTGAAAGCCAAGCATTTGAGGAATTTGAACGAGCTAGGATCCCGAGGTCTTGGGCAGGGAGTGTATGAACCTGAGCTACAACGTGGGATTTGTACCCTCGGCTACACTTGCGTCGACAGCAGCAGCGGCAATAATGGAAATGGACATCGTAAACGGCGTCTCAAAGTAGTGCTTTTTGCTAAAATCTTCAATTCGTTTTTATACATTCGTTTTTTTAAAGGACATAAGGGCCTCCTGTCACTCATTCCACTACGACAAGAACGACATCCCCTTCAACGGCACCTCGAGGAAGTTTGTGTGGGAGGCCCCACCAGTCGGAGGGATGGTAGTTTTCAGGGCTAGCGTCCTTATTTCCTGGTCATACTTTTTCATGGACTTGCAGTCGGCCAGGATTCAAACCCTTGAGGAGTACGAGTTCGAGCGTCGAGGAGACCTGAGTTCACATACGATTTTAAGACAGTCTTTTTAAATACCTTGTTTCATATGACCTTTAAAGGGCCCTTAAGAATAAAAGCCGCTTGCTTCGAGCTGGTTTCCACTTACACACAGCTGATGTGAATTCTTTCTGTCATATTGTCTTTACTTCTTCTGAGCCAAATTGCTAAACCTAATCAATTAATTGCCGATGGAAGTTGACGCCTTGAACTTTGAGGTGTATTGGGTAGATAACCGTTGTTATCGAAGGAACCCTTGCAAGACACAATTTGAATTCATACATCATCATCAAGGGCCACCGCCACAATCGTCTTCTTTGGGGGCTTACGTCGAGGAGGATAGATACACTGGTAGGTAAAAAGCTCTATTTAATTAATTGAAGGTCACTAATTTATGTATGTATCTTAGGTCGTGGCGAAGACCAACCACAAGAAGACGAAGAGGACTTGAAACGACTAAACTACGACATTGAAGAGATTGAGGATGGAGGGTTCAAGACACGATGTGACAACATTCCCTCTGCCCTCTTTGCAGTCATCATTGGGGCGAAGGGAGCCACCAAGATGAGGGTGGAGAGGGACACGAACACGAGGATCATTGTGCCGCGACAGGGGGACAAGGGGGATATCGGTAATGCTAAGTTTCTTTAAGCTTATATTCGCAATTTGACTTCATTTTTCGTAGTAATTCGAGGTCGGAAACGACTAGACGTCATCAAAGCGAGAAGGATCCTGTCTGAAAAGGCCTTCCAATCCCGTATGAAAAGGGACGCCACACACTTCCCTTGCTTCCCCCTGAACAGCTCTGGGATAGTCGAGAAAATGGTCGAGTTTCAAACCCTCGTCCTCAAAGAGTGTAAAAGGGTTCATGGGATCGACGACCTCCTCTTCAACGAACCCGAAAAGGTCCACTTGACCCTCTGCGTCCTCAACCTCTTGGACGAGAAGGAAAGACGGCAGGCATCAGACCTTTTGAAGTCTGTGCTCCAAGAAGGCAGTGGGAGGAAAGGTCCTATCAAAGTTCAGCTCAAAGGATTGGAAATCATGAACGATGATCCGACTCAGGTTGACGTCCTCTACGCCAAAGTCACGTCAAGCGACGAAAGTCTACAACGAATTGCTGACCTAGTCGCGTCAAAGTTTGCAGAATCTGGTAATGACTTCCGTCTTCTTGCATAATTAATGAGCTAATTAATGTTTCTATTTTTAGGCCTTGGGAAGCCAAACCGAGGGGAGAAAGTCAAACTCCACTGCACAATCATGAATACGAGGAAACGTGCGGAAAAACTTGCTCAGAATCATCAACATGAAAATAGCAACGGTGGACGAAGGCCTAACAATAATAGGGAAAGCTTTGATGCCAGTCTGATTCTTAGCGTACGTCAAAGTTAAAGATCTTAAGTGTTAGATTCTAAACATTCTCTTTTTTACAGAAATTCAAAGACTTTGACTTTGGAAGTGTGGAAATTACCGAAGTTCAACTCGCCACAAGATTCACCACTAATGCGGCTAACGGATTCTACAAAGCTTTTTGCACAGTTCCTCTTTGAAGATTATCATAATTAGACACTTTACTTTGTAATAAACAAACGCTTCGTTTAAGTCATTAGCTTTGAACTCGTTCAGTCAGTCAATCATTAGTGGTCTGTGGGGTCTTTTTTTTCGTAACGATGTCTTTTCTAAAGACATTACTATTTTGTGTTCTCCTTGGAGTCTCAATGTCAACCTTGGCCACAAGTACAAGTCAGGATTACCATAAAAACATCACTTCCAAGTACGAGGAGGAGTATGCCTCATTCCAGACCCACCTTGAAACCCTTGAAGGGACCAAGTTAAGGAGGACCAAAAGGTACTTGTACCTGAATGTGGAGAGTAATCTAGACGTTGGATTCCTGGTCGTGATTCCCATCACAGTTGCCATCCCCTCCATGAGCAACCTCTTTAACAAATGGAGGCGACGGAAGAGGTCCACTGAAGAAGAAGACACTTATTTCGAAGATGATGAAAAAGTAGAGCCCTACCTCCGGAAAATCTCCATGTACTTTGACCTCCTGGACGTGCCAGAGCATCATTGTCAACTTCGAGCCATTTGTGAATTCTCAGCCGACCCTTCGACCTACTACCCACTGTCGGACATGGTCCTTGACAAGCTACAGTCCCCTTCAAGGGTCCTAAATCTCCTAGACACTTCTAACACCTCGAGTCTCTATGAAACTTATAAAAGCTCTGCCGAAGAGGGTTTTACAAATGGGACGATTGGGTGCACTCGGACCTTCGGCCCAGGGTGCAAATACCCAATGACAAAACTACTTAACATGAACTTTCTACGGATTTGGAAAGTAGCCAACTCACGCTTTGGTATAAATGTAAAGGACGATTTCGAACTATGAAAAATAAACAAGATTTTGAAATTTCACACAAAAAATCGATATAATTTTTACAAGTTTTTAAAAATCCGATTAAATTAACTTTGGTTTGAAAACAGATCTTTTTGATTACGTAAAATTAATTACATACCATCTTTTTGGGTTAATAACAAACAGCCTCTAACAGATTAGAAGCAATGATTAATTAATACTTTTCTTCTACACTTAAGCTTTTAAGTCCTCTCCTGTATTATAAAATAGACGTGACACTTTCTTTCTTTCTATCTGCGAGTTTTTAGTTCTTTAGTTTAGTGTGTAATTGAACATCTAACATAAGGCGTTTTCTTCTTTTTGATTAAGTAAAAGTTAAGCTTAAAGTATGTAGGTGAGAGTTACGTTACTTCGTTTCATTTCGAAAAACTGAACTAGAATAATAATTAACTTCTTCGAAGAAGAGTTTAGTTTGATGTGGGGTTACTTTACTTTTTGTGGTGATTCTGCATTGACGAGAGACAAAATTTCCTTTAGACCACTAGATTCTGGTGTCAAGACAGGCAGGAGAACCTAACAAAAAAGGAATGTTTAGATCATACAAAAATGATGCCTTCTTTCTTACTTGTTCTGTGCATTTTTTGCTGAATTAGAATTAGCCTCCCCCAACTTTGAAGTCCCCTTATTTCGAAGGCTCCCCTGGTCTTCTTTCCTTGGGTATGATGTGAGTTTATTCTCCAAGGCCCCAACTTTCCTCAGTAGGTCGTTGACGATTGAGAGAGGACTCATTCTCGAAGCGGCGGCGGCGGATGTGGAGGAAGCATTTGACTTTGCCAATGCAAGGTTAAACGGGGGTGGAGTTGCACATTCGACTAAGCGGTTTGAATCCAGGCATTCTGACTTGGAGTCTTTCTTAGAAATCTGAAGTTCGTAGCGGAGATCTCTAGTTTCCTCTTTCAACCGCTGAACCATCCCTTTGAGATTGTCCCTCTCATCCAACTCGGATTCGAGATACACATTGCGCTCAATAGCTTGATTTAACTTTAGTTCAAAGTCTTCTATAGACATGGCAGCGGCTCTGTTGGCTCGCTCAAGGTCGTCATTCTTCTGTTCCAGCTGACGAACGTAGTGATTGATGTCTTCTCCAGTCTTACGAAAGGCAGTGATTTCGTCCATCCATTCGGACGTTCGGGCGTTGTGCTCTGCAGTCATTTGCTCTAGCCTCGACTAATTAACAAAAGTAATTAATTAAGTGTTTTAAAAGGTTCTTTCTTTTGTTTCTTACGCGTAGATTTTCATTGTCATTCTGGAGCCTGTTTGCAGAGACGGTCAAGTCTTTATTCTTCCTCTCCTCCTGCTTCAACTGCGTGTCCAACTCTTGCTCGAGGGTCTTGGAGTCGTCCTGATAGTCGTCAAAGTCTTGCTTGAGCTCATCGAAACTTTAAAGTCATTAAAAACAAAGTCAATTAGCAAAGACTTAAGGATTGATTGATTGAGGCTCACTTTTTCTTAAAAAACAAGGCCTTCTCTTTCCAAAATGTCACCTCCTCCTCCGCACTGGCAAATGACGGAGGTGTGTCCAACATCATCCTGCTTCCCTCGTCCGTCTCCATCATCATGTCTTATCTTATCTTTAACAATCTTCCTTACAACAACAAAACTCCCACTCGGACGGACGGACGAAGGTCAGTCAGTCAGTCTTTTAGCCTCTTCTTCTTCTAAAATCTGCGAAGGGCACGTGACGTCGACGTCTTATCCTTGTGACGATGATGATTGACCAAATGAAATGAAATGAATGACGATAGTCCTCCTCCCTCTTCAAAAAAGAATTTATAAAACAACAAAATTAGACACGTCGTCGTCACGTCAACCATCCCAAGCACTTATCGAAGAAAGATAAGGTCTTACAAACTCACCTTTGATTAATTCACACTCAACAAAATTTTAATTCCACGCAGTTCTTCTGGAATAAAATCAAAGAATTTCGACAATAATGAAGATAAGAGCAACAATGTTGTGTTTTTGATTTTGATTGTTAATGTATTGTTACACAAGAAGTAAATTCCGTATTAGTCACCTTCTTCTTTCTATTTCGTCACTAAACAAACGGTTGATGATGGTGCTAATATTAATATGTGGCAGTATCACTGTGCCTAACGGTCTTGCAAGCAGCAAAAAAGTTTCGGAGGGAGCGTCCACAGGCGTCTTTTAGTAGTGTCTGAGGGAGCGTTCACAAATGACGACTTTCAGAATTTTCAAGGGTCTTTTTTGTATCTTAGGACCCTCTGCCCTTGAACGAAGGTGCCAAGTACCACCACTGACGACGTCATTTGTGAACGACCCCTTCAAGAGGACAGGGAATCGTATGTGGAAGACTTCCGAAGCAAAAACACTTTTTCTTTCTAAAAGAATTCTACTTTGCACTTTGTTTAGTTTTGCGTACCTTTACCTTGGATTTTATAGTATTTTCTCACACAACAAACAACACAACACACCTTAGATGGTTTTATGGCTGCTAGAACAACCTTCACACTTTGCGCATAAAAAAAAGTTTATTGCAGATATACGAGAAATGAAGAAGTTTCTTTGTTCTCCAATTACTATGCGTCAATTGAATTGAGGCAGGTTGAGACAATTTGATTAATGTTTGACAGACCTTTGCCACTTTGTCTTTGAGACAAATTCCATATGCCAACCCAAGAGGACATGGTCATTATTCATTCATTCATGTAAGACCCATTCATTGACGGAAAGGTTGGAGGTTGAGGAGGTGAGATTTCTTGTGAGACAAACAACAAAACAAGACAAAATGCAATTAGAGAAATGAATGATTTGATTCGATTTATACAACATACTTTCTCGACTTTACAACGCCCCATAAAGCAGTCTGCCTGCGACCTGACCAACGCACTTTTACAAATCATTAATCAGTTCAACTTACTATTTTATGGCAAGACTACATAAATGATAAAATGTCTTGTGTGCGCACTGCGCAGGTTGTGACTGCACGTGGTTAGTGTAAAACGTATATAAAATACATGACATGACAAGGCACCTTACATATCGACACGTAATTAATCGACGACATGACAACCAAGGCACCTTCCTTACATATCGACAGCAGTCAAAGCAAATCAAGTGAAAATTTCACTTCTTCATTCTTCTAACCCCCCCAAGATGATTGTTCCTTTGAAGCGAGAGGCGTACAACTTTTACACTTGTGCAAAAAAGTTGTTGTTGGTGTCTGTCTAATGAACCTGAAATTCGCAACCTTTCCTGAGGGTGATTTTGTATGCTTTTTGCAATTTGTAAATACGGAAGTCGAGACCGAGAGTCATAAAAAATTGAACGAGTTTAAAGAATGAAGAAACACCTTTCTTACTTGCATAGACTGCTCGTCGTCGTCGTCGTCGTCAAGGCAAATCTGATGGGGTAAGGTGAGATAAGCTATACACTCGAATGGATGGATCGCTTATGAAATGATGGCAATTTTTTGTGAAGAAATAAAAATCACAACGAAAAAACTAACTGAACTGACTGATGATGCGAGCAAAAAGAATATGCCAACTCCTCCTCTTAATCAGAGTCAATTAAAAATACTCAAAAGAGTTGAGGGTCTAGGCTGTAAAACAATTTGTTTTTTTGTTTTATTATACAACTTCAAAAAACACTGTTCTGCTGTCAGGACAACAACATGGAAAACTATTTTATTGCGTCACTGAACTTGATACTCGTACAGATACAGTCCAGACTTTTATTGGACCAAACAAACCACAAAGAGGAGATTAGTAGTGTAGTATGTATAGCATCTCTATGTGTACCGAACAAATCAAAAGTAGAAACTACAAATACATAATCTCCCGTAGCAATTATAGCTTGCTTTAAACCTAATGCCATTTTTCAAGTCCGAGATGATATCTCTGCCAATTAAGGTCAAAAAAGGAAACCGTGGTGATGCGATTCGACAATCTTCCATACGACATGACGACGACGAAGAACTCGTAGTAGCAATGTCAAAATGTTTTGTATTTTGTAATGTCACTAACCAAATTTGCTAGGTTATAGCGTAGGTCATTTAGAAGTCACTGGGGGAGGGATCAAGGGCATAGATGCTATAAAGAGATGCGCGTCTGCAGAGGACCATAAAGATAAATTAGACGGGAGACAGGATGGTCTCAAAGTAATAGTAAAAACCATATAAACGGGTCTCCATGGATATTTGCACATGCCAAGTCATGTCACCCACGCATTCCTTTCACCGCCCGGGTGTTGGTGAAAATTGGTTATCAAAAGTGATGTTAAACCGACCTTGAAAAACGTATAATCTATGCAAGACGGGAACAAGTTGTTGCACCGAAACCCTGAAGGCAAAGGCTCCCTCCTGCAGTATCCATATAGAAATGTGTCTCCTATCTTCTCGCAGCGTGACAATGGGCGAAGGACCCTGGGTTAGCACCACAAATACTGGCGTAAAGGGTCTTTTACGATTGTCTTGTAAAGTCTTATCGACCTAAGACGCTTTCACCACTGACTGGAACTTCATTCTGGTTCGGATTTTCCTGACTATTAGCAACGTCGGAAATGTCCTCGTCCTTCCAAAGACGGGGTTCTATTCTGTGGGAGATGCAGAAAGACACGGCATTTGGGAAATAAATAAGCGTCAATACAGTTTTTGTGATTTTGTGACACTTTTGATGAACCTCCCATTAAATAGTATACATAGTCTTCCCATTCCTTGAGCACTTTGTTCTTCTTCAAGACCTCTTGAATGAATAAACAAACAACAATTGACAGAAGGGATGGGGTCACCGTCCTCTTTAACCAACAAACATAACGTGTAACCGCAGACCACATAAACATTAAAATCAAATGGTATACTTTCTTCTATGGAGACAATAATCATATAATTCATTGATGAGTATGACACTCAGAAGGATGAGAAGAAGAAAGTCATGGTGAAAGCGGCAGCGAAGGATCAAAAGCCACTTAAAACCAAACCCCTCCTCTTGTTTTTTAAGAGGAATGTTGTTGGTTGAATGGACTGAGTCAAAAGCTTTCACTTCCGTCATCATCATCAACCATAACCATACCCAAGAAACCCTATATTGCTGTAATCCTCCTCTTAACCTCAATAAGGCAGAACGACATGGAAGATAAAGAATAAGAAGAGGACAGCCTATGGCCTTCTGAGCCTGTATAATTTATGAATTCTTCTTCCATTGAGACGACTAACGACTATTCTCATGAGCTATTTTTAATTGCCCTATTTATGGTATATTGATTGTACATATCCACAAAAGCCAAGACGCTTTTTACGCACATTTTATTTCCGTCGTCAACTTAACCTATCAAACATTGCTTAATTATAGTGTCATGAGAAGGTACACGTCGAGTATGAAAAGAATTAATGAATGATGTCGCTTTTCTTCTATATTGCGTTGCGGTTCCGGTTCCAATTTGCCGACACGCACTACAATTTTTACATGTAATTAACTACAACTGTTCTGACCACAAACAGTTAAAGAAAGTCCACGTCATAATCATGAGTCTGGATAACGGAACAACGTTGCATTGACTCTCATTTTCACGGATTTATGATGCATCTTCGACATCAAACGTTTCGCATTTACATGGTAGATACTATTTTTACATTGATGTCGTCAAATGGTGTATCAGTATTTAAGGAAGGACGCTGTGCCCATTTTGTCCCATTAATGAAAGCAACATTGAAACAGAAACAGACATTAAGTAAGACAACGGCAATTAATTACGCACTTGAAAACAGACATTCAGATCAATCCTAAAGTCTCAACTTTCCCTACAAAGATGGAGGTTGTTATGGTGGTCCTTTTCCTTGGCATAGTCACTGCTGCTCCCATGACCAGACACCAAAGGTCCCTCTCCAACAGCATCAAGCTGGTCTTCACTTTCAGTGGTAAGAAGAAAGTAAAGTTATTAGATACAATCTAACTTTCTCCATATTATGCACAGAGGGGGATTACGCGTCGACCTATCACCTCAGTCCATTCTGCGAAGTCAAAAATGACAGCAGCAACAATGTGACTTGGGAAGGGGCTCAGGATGTGGGTCAGGGCCAGTGTGTCCTGTTTTTCAACACCAAGGACTGCCAAGGAGAAGGGGTGAAAGAGGAAATTTACATTGAGACTGACACTCCTGGTTCACGGTTGTTTAATGGAAATGAAGTTAAAGGGATCCTCCTCTGCAAGGACCCAGGGACTTGTGCGGAATGTAAAAAGGGGCTTGGTCTTATCACCACACCCTCAGCAGCAGGTGGTGCTGGTTAATATTGATGATGATGGACCCTTTTAGACTCAAAGAAACATTGACTTTGTGCACCTAGAACAAGCATGCAATCTTAACATTCCTTTCACCAACTTTCACTTTTTGTATGATGCTCACGGGTGAAAGTAAGCTAGAATAGTGTTATGAAATTGTATGTAAAACAAACTGATTATTGCAAACACTTAAGACTTCACAGGGTCCGTCTTTTAATTGACATGTTATAAACGGTAACAAGTTCCTATTTTTTTGTACTATTTTATGGGGGCAAGCTGAGACTTCCAGTATTTTATAATGTAAATCATGTGCCATGAAATGAATAAATATCTACAAACTATCAAAGACAAAAAGGTTCACAGAAACCACCTTTTTTGACCCGGAAGCATAAACCAAATTTTGAAGCACTTTAAGACAAGATGATCTGACAAGTCTTTACAATTCATAAGTTTTCACAGACCTTTACGTAATGAAATGTCGAACAACCAACCGGATGTAATACCAACGTCATCTCAGTTTGAAGAATATGACTTGACGTTTCAAATCCACCAACAATTGACATCATGACTTATCCATATGCCATGTCATGTCGTGTCATGGACAAACATAAAGTCCTAAACCGAAAAGGAGAATAATATTATGTCACATAGCTTACCTACTTACTCTCCATGTAGTGACATGAATGAATGGCGTCAAATGACAATATTGCGGTTTTTGTCCAAATAGAATGCCTGTTGCGGTCACTTACTTATTTTTGTCTAATGACGACAAGACATGACACAAGATTAATACGTAATAATAATGAATTTGACGTGATCATTTTATGCTATATACTTTGAAGCAAAACAAAAACGGGACTGACCTTACAAAACGGAACTAGGGATGACCACTTTTATCTTTGTTTTTCAAAACAAAGTTTCTCATGTCGTCGATTTTATGGATTCATATATAAGACGCTCCATACCATCATGAGGACATCAATCACTCAATCAACCAGCAATAGCAATAACCGACAGTCTCAGCGTGCCCCAAAATGAACACCATCTTCGTCATCATCCTTCTTCTCAGCGTCGCTGTCACACCTACACCCCTCCCAATAAGGCGGATTCCCAGGTCACTATCGAGCAGTCGACTCCTCTTCACCGTCGTGTCCCCCACATTTCACAGTCTCCACCACTGGGAGCATCGGGTTACAGACCACGACTTTCAACCAAACGTCTGTACTTCTGTGCCAAGCTCTAACAGAGTCCAACTGGACCACGGATTTGGATTGACCATCCTCCGTCCTCACAACCCAGACATCAGTGGGCCTTGGGGCCACTGCCTCCTCCTCTTCAGGAACACCCAGTGTGTGGCTCATGTGGAGAAAGCCATTGACTTTTCAAGTGGACCCAGTCCAGTCGAGTTTGATGGACGAGTCGTTAAAGGCTTTAGGATTTGTGGAGGGACGTGTCAAAGGTGTCAAGAGGGACTTGAAACATCGAATGTACAAATTTCAACAGCGG
>JAQIWU010002503.1:0-12026 GCA_034696445.1 Isotomiella minor
ACCCCCACCTCTCCCACCCAATCCCTGCTGCTGTGACTGTACACTCGCGGAGGGTGTGGGCTGGGTGGCAGGCCTTGAATTTGTGGGTGAAAATCTTAATTCAGGAACATTTCAGAAATGACATGACATGTGCTCTTATCATGTAGGCCTGGTCACTTATCATGGTGATTGTCTGCATTGCGGAAATTTGGACGTTTGTGTCCAAGAAGGACAAACTCCAATCGGGGAACTGGGATGGGGATGACGAGAGTACTTATCTCAGCCTTAGACCACATCGTAAGGCCTAAAATGAGACACAATCCATTCATATTTAATCGTCTTTGTCCTTTCTAGAGAATTACTACTACGGAGAGCTGGCATGTCATGTTGTGGAGCTGGTCCTGTCCTTGTTTCTTATGGCTGCGTCAGTCCAGGTATGTGTACCCTTCAAAAAGCCACAACCTTTGATTGCTTATGGTTGACCCATTTTTAGCGGAGTCGCCCCCTCTGCTTCTTTTGGATCGTGGGAATTTCCCTGGTCTCCATTTTTGAAATCGTGATCATAGCCCTGGACCAGAATGGCTCCATTATAGCCTCCATGGTTCTGATCCCCTTTCGCTTTTACTTTGTCTACCTCGTCTGGTCCTTTACTCAAGAGATCAAGGTATTTCCCAACGGACTTCCTATCCGAATCATCCAAGCCTCGTCCACAACCTACGTCGCAACTTCCCCCGGCATGGTGTACGCGACGGGGAGTCCGACAGTCTACGTTCGTCCGGGATACTCGCCATACTATTATGGAGGAGGCTACTAGTAAGCTCTTCTTAATAACACTGGAGATCGATTTTGAGGGTGTTAATGACTTTATGTTCCAGTCCGTATGGATATGGAAACGACGCAATGCTCACCGGGTACATGATTGGGAGCATGGGTCACGGTCACTACTACCACGACGACTACCACCATCACGACGTCTACAACTATGGTGGCGGTGGTGGAGGAGGAGGTGGCTATGACTCTAACTTCGGAGGCGGAGGAGGTGGCGGTGGTGGTTACTACGACTCGGACTTTTCAGGCGGAGGAGGAGGAGGTTATGACAGTGGTGGTGGAGGAGGGGGAGGATACTACGACTAATTACAAATTGGCTTGTTCAAGCACAAAGTTTAAAGTTAATAAAAAGGCACATCGAGTGTGACATCGTACTATGACCCTTATGACTCATACTGCCCCGAGGTTTATTGATACAGACTTTCATGTTTATTTATATACAGAAGATTAGTTATACGTAATATATCACTCATCATCATCAGAAGAAGAACTACTATTCTTCAGCCTCCCCTCCATCTTCAGCCTCAGCACTGGGTTGTTCAGGCTCTGCCTCTGCCTCCTCTTCAGCAGCTTCCTCTGGGGCTGGTGGTGGCTCTGGCCCCGGGCCCGATGCTTCCTCAGTTACTTCTGGAGGTGCTTCGGAGGTGGCTACAGTACTTGCGGCAGATTCGGCAGCATCAGCGTCTAGCGTTTGACTAGACTCCCCTCGTTCCTCCCTTTCTGAAAGGAGGTCCTTCTCTTCGTCCAGCTTTGCTGCCCGGCGAGCCTCCGCCTCAGCTCGATCCTTGTCCTTGTCCTTTTGTGGGGGGAAGATGTTTGAAGGCTTGACCTCCTCACCCTCCACCAAGGGAGCGTGGCCGGGGAAGACGAGGCTCATCCTTGGGTTGTGATCCGTGTCAAAGGTGGACTGACGGGCAAGTTCATCCAGGGCGAGGGAAGAGGGACTTTGCATGGCCTGCTGGACGTCGTGATGAAGGTACTTGCGCATCTCTTCGAAATAAATGGGTCTCTCCGACCAAGCCTTTGTCTCATTTTCATCCTCTTCCTGGTCCGCGTCCACGCGTCCTGTGACATGGACCTGGGGTCGGAAGGGACCTCCCACAGGGCTCGGCTTTTGTCCAGGGGCCCAATACACAATCTTCTTGGGGAGGGGGTTCCCATCCACCTCCACACTTTTCCTCACGTCGTTGATAGACCTTTCGTAGATGAGTTCGATGGCTCGCCCTTCCAGGACTTTGAGGATGAGGGGGAGGTTGTGAATCCCCATCCCGTACTGGTTCCCCAACACTCCGATGACAAACTCCTTGTCGCATCCGGCGAGGCCGAAGAGGTCGTCTAGGATGTTCCCATACCCCTTGATATCCGCGTCCGCGTGGTCGTAGACGACACTAATGTCGTCAAAGGCGTCCTGGCGGGTTTCCAGCTCCTTCTCAAGGTCCTTGAGGGTATTCTCCTGGTCCTCCGTTGTCTGCTTACGCTCCTTTGCGAGTTTCTCAATTTCATCCTTGATCTTCATGATGTCCTCTTGAAGACTGTTGACCTAAAAAGCAGGTGTCTCACTCTACCCCGCATTAAAAAAGTGTCTTTTCATACCTCGTGGTTGAGATCCGTTAGGAATTTAAAGACACCATAGTTCTTCTGCTCATCCTCGAGATACTGTGTGACGAGGGACTCAATATCCTTGCTGTCAGCCAGGCGGAGGATGACCTTGAAACTTTTTCTGTACGCCTTGAGAAGGGCGTCCAGGTCAGTGATTTTGACCAAGTTTTTCCTATCCAACCTCTGCTGTGCGGACTCCATCTGCTCCCTCTCTTTGTTCTTGATGGCGAGGAACTCATGGATCTTGGAATCGTGGTGAAGGACTCGTTGGAACTCTTTGATCTCGAGGACGTGTTGTTTAGAGTCCTTGTCGTTCCTCTCCCGGAGGAGGTTTATTTTCGTGACCCACTCGTCCCTTTGATCGTAGGCGGCTGTGGACTCGACCACGACCTCCCCCATCCGCTGCTTGATCTTCGCCGTGAGTTTCTTGATGGCGAGCATCCGGCGGTAGAATTGCCCTCGGAGTTTGAGCATCATGTTGATTTCCACCTTAAGGGCGCGGTTTTGAGAGACGAGGGTGTCGAACTGGGTTGTGACGTGGTAGAGACGGTTCTCAAGGATCCTCTTCCTCCTCTCTACTTGAGGCACGGTCATGGACGAGCCGTAGAGGGCGAGGACTTTGAGCCTCTGTTCGACAAGTCGTTGGGTGATCCGATCCACATTGGCTTCCATTTCCGCAATGTTCATGAGGCAGGCTTGGATGTCGAGTTTGTACTTTTCATACCGCTCCAGGGCTTCAAGGATGGTTCGGATGCTTTGCTTGTCTTTGGCACGGTTTTGACGACTGTTTGCATTTTTGAGGTCGGTAAGGAGGTCTTCCTTCTCAGCGCGGAGGGCTTCCAGGAGGCGACCTTGTCGGGAGAGTTTACCAGAGGCGCCTGCAATGGCGTGACGGGCATCTTCCATGAGACGGTATTGGCGATGGAGGCGTTTAAACTCTTCCCGAACCACGGTCTCAAAGTCCAGCTCCTCATCCTGAGTCCCGGTTTTCCGGGAGAGGGGCTTCTTCTTCTGCTTCCGTATCCGACCCATGATTCTGATGCTAGTGTGTATGTGAGTTAGTGAATGATTCGTACAAACAAACAATATTTTACAGGGTACTGGTTTGAATTGAAAGCTTTCGAATAATTGGAATCCTACGGATCAAAAAAGTTATTAAAAATTTTCCTTCGTTGGTTACCTTGGCCCGGCTGAAAGTGGTGAAAGCACATTTTTATCTTGGATCATTCGTCATTTAGAAGTGTTTCTTTCCCTTCTATGCGTAAAGTTATTACATTAGCTTGAGAAAGTGGTGGGTGACAGAAGGATGGGGCTTTTGGAAAGGTGACAAATTAATTGAAAGAGCATTTGATTGCAGAGGGAGAAAGCATTCCTTCCTTTCTGACATTATTCCATTTGGGAGCACTTTTCTCTTCACTTAGCCAAACCAACCAGCTAATGGTATTCATAATAATGAGCATGTCATTGTCAAACTTACTTAGGGAAAGCATAAGGTTCACAGACAACAGAATGGAACTTACTTACTTTCTACATCCCTCCGATTCCATTAAGCTATCCAAATTGTGGGTAAAAAGAAAGGTGACGTGTTGTTGTCATTATAATTTATGATTTAGGGTTGCAGTGACCTTATTTCCACTACTAAAACACTTTGGGGCCAAATGAGACAAAGAAGAGGAAAAGAGAAAGAATTGTGAGCCTTTCTCTCTATCCCTCCCTATCAAAAGCCAAACCCAATAGGCTCCCTTCTCTCATTGCAATGGGTTGGTTTTGACTTTCTAGCTTTTCACTATTAAATTGGAGAAATCTCCCCGACCCTCCTCCCCCTGTCTCTGCGCACTATATCCTGACTTTCTCCTACGCTTTTGTTAAAATGCATTTGACTTTAGCACACCTCCCTTCATTTTTACTTGACGTTTGTCCCTCCAATAAAAATACAACTGTTAAGCATCCATCTCCAGCCTTAGTTTGGTTGTTTCATGTAATTTTTTGGTCTAGTGTGATACATTCAGTAAAGAGATGAAGTTTGGTGTGAACTTGACATCTGCATTTGTCGCCAAATGAATTGAATTGACTCACAGAGAATCCTTTACTTTCGCCTTTTCGACTGACCAATCCATTAACTTGGATGGTGTGATGGTGGTTGGTGCGAGATCAATATCAACAGACTGTGTAAATCCCCATCTAAATAAATTCTCACCATTTGCAAGCAACTGGACTGTAGATTTTGTGTGATCCTGATCAAAGAAAGTCGGAGGAGGATTGAGCTCATTCTGTTCATTTACATAATCGACACTTTCACTCTACTTTTCCATTCATTCATTCATTCATAGATGATGAGAGGCAGTTGACGTGTGTCGCTACTACATTCAGAGGAAAGGTTAATGGATTTGTCCAATGTCACGTTGTCAATTCAATTCAACCACCCAGGGTTAGGTCAGCTCTATATGCCTGGAGAAATTCTCCAACACGCTTTTTTTTCTTTTCAAGGAAAAGGTCTCAGTCACATAATCTGAGTCAATTTTCTCCAAGTCACACAGTTCATCGTGTACATTTCTATTCATAGTCACGACTCTGCCACATTTTTCTTTATCCTCTCAAGACTTTCACTTTTTCACAGAGCCATGCTGATCTCAAAGAGACGAAACGAGAGGCTTTCCTGCCTCCATTTTAGTTAATGGGGACTCATTTACTTCCTCCGCAGCTGGAAAGTCTACACGATGTAAATTCATCTCAAGAAGGACGACAAATTGACTCGTTCCTCCAGCCTCTTAAGGGAAAAGAGCTACTTTTATATACAAACCCACAACAGTGGAGAAAGAAGCTAAGGAAAGCAAAAAGTGGCAATAAGTCGAAAAGCATCGAAGCTACAAATGCATGCAAGATGCCATAGCCATATTGAATGCTCGTAATACAATTCCAATTTATTAGCCTCTGACGCAAAGACCATCTACATTGTATTTAAATATAACTCATTTTATCCTTAGCGGCGTATCGACTTTTACAACAATACTGAATTGGCAAGTGCTTTCACTTCACCCTTTCGTTCATACTCAACTTTGTATTGTTGTTGACTCTTATTTTCCCTGTGTCTATTTTTAAGCGGATAGGAATGACGATGAAGTGACGTTGTTGGATGGAAGTGAAGTGATGTGAATTCAGCGAGTCGGACGTCGTGATGCGGACTAAAGGAGATGATTAGTTTGTTTATAAGCCAGAGATAATCTCGTGTGACTCAATGGGAGAAAACACATCTGCTTTCTCTCATTTCATTTCATCTCTTTCACTCTCTATTCTCTGTCCTGGACAAAACCAAACCATTCCAGATCAGGTCTACTTCTGGAGACTCGTTCATCTCTGATCTGATCATGCCATGCCATCATTCCATCCACACTCTTTAAACAAAGCTACCTATATACACTTTAGAGAAGTAGCTAACTGACTGGCGAAGAGGCTGCTTAAGCTAAGCATGTTAGGCATTGCATGATCGCATTAATTTTCATGATTTCGTTTTGCGTGAAACTCAAACTTTCACTCTATGTATCCCTTTCCTATTTCCTGTGCATATTGATGGATTTGTTTTTATCAACTTCTCCTCAGGTGTGTGACTGTGTCTTCATCACATGTTGGTTTGTGGAGGAGCACTTTTGGAGAAAGAGTTTACTTTATATAAACGTTGGCAAGTGTAAGTATAAGTAAATTAGAAAAGCGATCAAGTGAACACGCAACTTGATTAATTCCTCCATTCATTCACTCAATCACCCCTCCTTTCCCCCTCCCTATATATCTATAGAATATATAAGGCAACTTGACAATGATTGATCCAGTTTTATACAGACTTTTATATAGGATATGTATACAAATGGATTTATAATTACTCGATTGTGTCTTCCTTTCATTGTCTTTCCCATTGTTTCTAAAGCTTGCAACAATACCAAATTGTGAGATGAAGCATGTCTCTCTATGCCCCTATCACCAATCTCTCTAAAGTGAAAGTCTACAAGACTTGGATAGGATATTGAATGTGCAAATAGAAAGAGCCGATGGAATCAAATGTTAATTAAGTGTGAGTTAGTTAGTTAGATGAGAGTAAACAACACAAAGCCCTCTTCTTTCAGTCCTTTCACTTCAGCCAAAGTGAAAGACTTTGGGCATGGCATGTGAATGTGATGATGATGAAATTGTGGTTGTGGCTTCTTCTTCTCTCTGATGGCATGGCTTACTATCGTGGATCGTGGTTGAAGGCTTGAGTGAGAGTTTGCTTTGACGCAGTTACAACTTTCAACTTTGTGGACTTTGGTTGGTGTTGGATAACTTTAATCATGTCTGACAAACAGACACTAACTTTCTCCAACTTTCTCCCAACGGTAGAATGTTGGAAGGAGAAGGAAGTGAGAGGTTTGTGTGGTTTAGATACTCTTATAAGGAACTCTGTATAGTTTATCATTTATTTGGATATTTTAATCCCTTAATCCCTGTGGCGTGGATCGGATCTACCTACAGTCTTCTGGAGAGACAAGATCACAAAGCTCCTTTCCCCACCACTTATGCAACAAAGTATGTAAAGGAAAGTTAGGCACTTCATTTCAGGTAGGATTTGAACCTTTTGGTTTTGAGGTTTCAAAATTCCCTGCAGCTTGTCTCTTCTCCATTCATATTTGCATTGTTATTAGTGTGCCACTTTCTTTGACGTCGAAATAACTTTTTAGAGTGTAGCATAGGTCTTTTTAGGATTTCATCTTGGAAAAAGAAAAGAAAGTGGAGCGGAACTGATGATGATAAACCGTAGGACATAGAACATAGAATGTGGAAAGGAAGGATGGTGGTGACTGCATGTGGCTAATCTTTTTTCAATAAGTTACTTCGGAGGGTGCACACAAATGGAGGGTCCCCGCTGATTTCCAGTTACCCACTTTACCCTTCCTTTTCCTTCCTTCCGAAATTATTATACGGGAGATGTAGAAGGGAGAGTGTGAAGTGTGCCCATTGCTCATAAACTTTGACAAATGATGTGAAAATTAACTCCTCGTCTCCAGATGCGGATTCCTCCTCCTTCCCCTTTTTGTTCTATTATTACATCAAACTGAATTTGTTTTACCTGTGGTTCTTTGAGAGGTACAAAATTGAGCATTTTTTGGGGATTTCGACCTTTTAGGAAATAAGAAAGCGACAAGGAATGATATTACTAAATGTGAGGATCATGTGGAGAAAATCGAATTACGACTCCTCTCGTCTCTTTTCTTTGACCCTTGTAGTACTTATGAGATTTAGTTTATTCAAATTGAATCCCGTTTTTGCATGTTGCATGTTTGAAGATTTTGTAAAGATTTATCCCATGAAAAATTACACGGGTTAGAAGAGTAAACAACAAAGGCAGTGCATAAAATGAAATAAAATAAAATAAACCAGTCCGAAGAGAAAGCAGAAAGTTTTTTTGTATGTATCATCCGTGATCGTACAATAATATAATATAATATCATGAAAGGACGAAGGGTAAAGTAGATTTGTGTCGTGTGGTGAAGGAATAGAAGAATAGAAAGAAAGAAGAAGGTTGTTAGGCTTGTGAATGTGATACGTGATGTAAAATGTAAATACGATAAATTCAAAGTTTATTGTGTAAAGAAAGAAAAGGAGGAAGAGAGAGAGAAAGGCAGACGAAGCAAATAAGGTAGAAAGTAAAAGCATCACAAAAATGTACTTTCTTTCTTTCTTCTTCCAATCCTGATTTGATTCTTTCTTTCTTTCTTGTCTTTCTCCTCTTTCAGCTTTCATCATCATTCCTATTCCTCCTACAATAATAGCAAAGTTCAAAAAACTAAGTGTATGTATACTAAGATATATACTACAATGGAAAGGAAAGTATGCAGGCCGAAGTGAAAGCATGTCTATTCGCTCCAGGGGTTTATTCCATTTCCACGTATTTTATTTCATCTCAAAATAAAGGAATGAATTAAGGGTCGAGGGAGTGAATTGAGATCAAGAAGAGAACACTTGTGGTCGAGGGAATTAAGAGAGGGGGCGGTCACGGGGCATGAATTATCATCATCGCCCGGGCACTTTTACTGTTAAAGATAGATATTTTATGTTGTAGCGTGACTTTATTAATTTGCCACGGTCAACACATCAACATCAACTATACAATGCCAACAACAGGCATTAAATTCAACTTAGCATGATACATTATCATCGTCATTGTTTATAGGAGAAAGTAGCTACTGGGCCGAGACGGAACATATCATCATCAAGGGAAGAAGGACAAGGACTGGATTCATTCACGCAGTTGTTTTTGGAGTAAATAAAAATGTAATTGTGTCCTATTCAATTCTAACCATTCATTCCCCTCCCTTTCAAGTTCATCAAACCGAAATCGGATCATGATCAGGAAAACGAGGGCAGAGATAGAATGTGATGATACAAACACGCACATTCGGATGGGGGACAAACAATGTGTATGAGCGAAAGGGATTTCTAAAGCTGTGATCTTTTTTTCGGAAGAAGGAATTATCAAATCCAACCTTTAAGCATAGCATGTGTGGAACAACAAGTGACAAAAACTTTCAACCCCCTGTCCCACATTCTCCAGCTTCTATCTACGGTCTTATGTAATCCGAGTGCATTGGACAGTTTCTATAAAATAATTTCAACTTTTCAGAATGGAACTGTAAGTTTTTTGATCGTAGTGTAAGAAAAACAATCCATAAGGTGACGACGACGACGGGACATATTGTTCTTAAGTAAATGAAGGGATCAGTGCTTAATTTACTTTACTCATGGCCATTTTAGAGCGGCACACTTCACACCCAAACTCACGCGTTCGGCGTGATGCCAGCAGTGATTCACAAATCAAATATAGAGAAAGCATAAAGAAAGGACACCTCTACATAAATGAATTGTCACAAAAGCAAGGGGAAAAGATACCACACTTCAGAATTGAATCCACTTTCCTATTCAACTTTAAACGGGTAACAAGAAAGTTCTGAACTTTAATTTTTTAATTTGAATCTGTATTATGTTATCGGCGTATGGAAAACTCAAGTTTTTCAAACCAAAGTTTGGACAATTTTATTCAGACAGACGTCAGTAAAACTTTGTCTCGCTACCATCCATACTTGAGCTTGTTTGAAGAAGGATATGAAGGGAGCATGTCAAGAAATGACAAAGACAAAAGGACATTGATAAATTCACCCTCTCACCACCAACCAACGATCCACTTAAATTCTATATCTTCTGGTTTTAGGACAGCTTTTGAATTTTGGAAAGAAAGCTTTGTCAGGTTTTGATTTATTTCCTTTTGGATTGAGTGTGATATGGCATAAATTTGAGTCGGATGATGGGTACACAAAGCCCTTTTTCCACAAAGTGAGGTGAATTAATCACTCGGAGATTTCAATTCACATTTTCACAATTCAATCTTACTCACTTAAAGATACAAGGATACGTCCTATTGCATTACATAAAAAATATAATAAATTCATACAACACCAAACGGTTGAGAATGGTTGCGACAAAAATATAGAATTAGACATCAAATCACAGGGGCATCCAGGGCATCCAACTGTATTTAAGAAAATCTAAATGCTAAAAATAATTTCGACGCTTTTCTCTCTCAATGCCCCCAGCCAACATTTATTTCTGAGAAAAAGTTAGTTGTAATTTAATTTAGTTACGGAAAAGCGAAATGGGATGACGTAGACTTTAATTTTTGAGCACCTACACACATCCACAAATACATAAAAGAATGAATAGGTTTGAAGAGAGAAAGCAAGCCAAGTTCTAGGTACTACACCCCAGGTAAAAAAGTTGGCTACCATGTTTCTTAAGAAAGTGCTTTCCTTGAGATAGGAACCTAGAAAAAGAAGAAATGACTGTATAATTTGACGTTGATGATGAGGGCAGGAAGACGAGACAAGGAGTGCAAAAAGTGAACCTTGGTTGGTTCCAAGAAGAGAGAGAAGGCCGTACATTTAGTTTCGAAACTTTTTCTTTTTAATTCTTAATTGAATTTGTGAATTGAAGTGAAAGACGAAATAGACTGGATGGTTTTGTGTATCATGATTGCTGCAGGCGTGTTTAATGAGAAAAGTGAAAGCTGTTTTCATTATATTCAAAAGTTCTTCTTATTCCAACTCATTTCATTTGGCTTCAAGGGCCAGATTGTATAAGACCCTATTTGCTGCTTGGGATTTCAACTTTCTTTAGGGGCACTGTGATACTGGCTCTCTATATTTTCTTAAACTAATTAAAACCATCTTCTTTTGATTACATTCAAGTATGAAAAGTACCAAAAAGAGATAAGATGGGAAATAATATTTCATGAAAAATATGGTACATGAATGAATGAATGAATGATTCATTTAATTTCATTTCATGATGAGTGAGTGGAAAAGGAAGGGAGAAGAGAAAGTATCTAAGTAAGAGAAAGGGAAAGATGCGGAATGAATAGAAAGTTGGTAAGTAAGGATGTAAGTAAGTAGTAATCTTTTTTGTAAAGAGTCGACGGGTCGAAAATTCGAAAAGGCGAGCACCTGGCCACTTCTCATGATAAAATGAAATGAAACTAAACTAAACGAACCCAAAAACCAAACGGACTATGACGAGAGAGAGGCATTCTCTCTTTCAGATCAGAGGATCCTACATCCTACGATGGGCAAATAAATATCTAGGATCCTTCCTTCGTGATGTGATACACAAAAAGTTTAATTCTCTATTTCTTCTTTCTCGATTATCTAACTGCTGCTGTTTCAGTCTCAGTTCTACTCTCTTTCACAAAAGATAATATGATAGGACAGCTTTAGACGCATTATCTTGTTCAGTTTCCCTTTTTGCCTCATCGCCTTTCACCACCACCACCACCACATCACAGCCACAAGAGTTGAGTTATATTTATGGAAATCCTGTGTGGTACAAAATTAGGTAGACGGAGAAAGTACCTAACAGAATTGTCATTTGGGGTGGATTGAGATTTTTGTATGAATAAAAACTTGTATGAACAATGATGAATCATTTACAACCCGCATTCACCACCTTGAGCCTTAATTACAAAATCGAAAAAAGTTGGAAGTTTCTATTTTTAGCAGTTTCTCTGCAGGTCACCCCTGCAAGTTTTTCACACCTTCATTAAGAGTCCTTCCTTAGAGTAATTAAAGAATCATTAGCACAAGGTCTGGTGAAAGTTTTTTCCTTCAAGAGGAGGAAGAGATTGAAGAGAAATCAGGGCTCAAGTCTAATTAGCTAAATTGAGAGAAAGTATGAGTGAGGATATGTCTATAAGGACTAAGATTCAAGTAAGGATATAAAGAAAAAGTCTACAAGACGCTGTCAATATAGTGTAGAAATATGTATAGAGAATTTTTTTGTAGCTTTTTCCAACTTTCCTTTCCCACTCAACGGCTCTTGCCTCTTGCCTCAAAAAGTTGGAAAGGCCATTTCAGGAAAAACCATCATGTCAGAAAAGTAATAAAACATAAAGTTACCCAATTCACGGATCATTTAGTTTAACCGAGGAGGCTATTACAAAGGAAATGGGAAAGTGATCCCCACACTCTTTCCGATATAAATATACCCTCCTATCTAAGATGATGATGACGGGAGTGGTCAGAGAACGTGCGATATCCTGGACAAAG
>JAQIWU010002504.1:0-12019 GCA_034696445.1 Isotomiella minor
CCATTTTCTGCCTCCACACCCGCACCCTGACCCTGGAGAAGCTGGTTCCCCCCGGCGTCGTCTTCCGTCCCTCTGGCTTGGCGGTGGACATCGCTGGGAACATCATCGTGGCAGACACCCGCAACAACCGTCTTCAGGTCTTCTCTCCCTCCGGTCGTCTTCTCCGGTCCATCCAGTCCCTCCTTCCTGGAACCCAGCTGGACTCTCCTTCTGACGTGACGCTCATGAGGGATGGGTACTTGGGGGTGGTCCATGGCACCTCATCTCTTAGCATTTTCTAATTTATTGTAAAAAAGACTGATATTAAAGGCTAGGCTACACTCTTTGTACGACTTGTTTTGTGACGAATTGTTGACTGTGATATGCATTATGCTCACTACTACCTATTTGACCTGTGATTAATCATTATGACCATATTTTGTACTTTTTATTTTGACAATGTTTAGTAAAAACTGAAAAATTTGTATTCTAATCCTCAAATCAAGTCGTTCTCATTATTCATGAATTCCAATATTGTCACTTAGGTCTTTTTCATTTCAACGACTATTCATTTCTCAGCGTCTTTATGTTTCAACCACATCATGCATGCATCATTTTCACAACTATATCACACATTATGTTCCTTCCTTCCTTCTGCATTATCAAAGACAACAACAGGCTTCAGGTTTTCATATATCTATTTCCGTTGTTAATCAAAGCTCGTACAAATGAAAGATTCAAGAAATCAAATGCATAATACAAGACCCAATGGCACACTGAAAAAAATAAAGATATAAAAGGGCAAGTCGAGACTTGGAAAACTTTTCCCTCTTCCGACTCTCCAACTCTCTCTCTAACTCGGAACAAAGTTAAAAAGAATTAGACACTTTGATTAAAATGAACCAATGTGTGTGTCAGCAGGCCTACTTCATGCTGCATTCGGTTAATTCGGTGCTTAAAGCACATCGCTAACTGCTGAATATCGTTTTATGAGTAGATTTTCAATTTGACAATAATAATTGTGGTAAACTGAAATTGGGGAGAAGCCAGACGACCTAATTTATGTTGGACGCGAGGGAAGAACTTTTCTGAGCTCTGCTCTTTCCTGTGTTAGACTAATGTGACTATTTGAAAACACTGATTCCCAGAATATACAACCGATCAAAGATAAAAAAAAGATACTTGTACAAAATCTCACTTGATTTTGTAGTCATATTTTAGGTTTCGCCTTACACTTCATAAAGCCTTTTTATTCTGGTTCTGAATGAGATTGGCGGATCTTGACTCTTCTTGATTTCTGTTAAAAAGCGCTGAGCAATTGTCCATAGTAATGAATTGTTTACAATTATTAATCTTATGCAATTAATATTTGAAGCAAATGTGTTGTAATTGTTTGTCATTTTGAAGATGCTTGAAAGAGGGAATGATCTTTCCTCACGACTACTTAGAGAAGATGAAAAGGGTCTACGGGATGGTGGTTTGGTACGAATTAGGGAGATCAGTGTGACGTGTAACATGATGGGCCAACAACACGGAAGTCGACAGTACAACTATGGTGGAATCGCAAAAACCCACCAGACATAGTTTCAACTTATGACTAAGCCCGAATAAGTGGAAGTGTAAAATAGAAACCAAAATTTCCAAGTCATGTTGAGGGTACGCTTGAAGTGATAACGCACATTTTATTAATCCACGCTTGCTTAATTGTAGTTGCTTTCCTGCCTCTTTCAGTAGGAGGTCAACGAGCTGGTGCACATGATATTTGGCTAAATTATGAATGCAATAAATGAGAAAAGCCGTTGTGGTTGGTTACCAGTGAAAGTGAAAGGGTTGGTTTGGTACATACTCCATAAGCAGAAGCTACATTCGGTGCTGAGAGTAAAAACTTAGACTTTCAACCTGACTTTCTCAACAAGACTCTCCCACCCAGAATCTACTTCTTGAGAGGAAGACATGATTCGTCATCGAATGTGTGCATGTGTGCATGCAAGGAATGGTGAAAGCTCAAGTCTTTGTTGCACAATACCCAATTTGATGATTCCTTTCTTCTTTCTCCTTATCCTTTTTTCTTGAGAGACAGTCCCATCATCTTTTCTTTCTTTACTCACCACACCAGTCATCTCTCTCTCTCTCACATGCCTAATTCTCATATCTTTTCTACTTTGGACGCCTTCTATTTAGTATGAAAAAAAGGAAGACCCTCTCCATCATTCATCTGCTCCCAAAACTTGTACTTATTTAGACGTTTATGTGATTACACTTACTTTTCCTTTTCATTTGCCTTGACATAATATTCACAACACGGGCAAAATAAAAATAGAAATTGATTTGTCAGTCAGTCTTGCTTCCTTCTGACTCTTACCAAACTAAGAAACACAAGACCGCACTCCTTGACTTGTAACTTGAAACTCGGCTTACTTTACGTTCCTAAATGCAGTATAATATATAGAAGTATAAAGATTAATTCTCCTCCAATTCTTTCTTAACTTTTGCATGCAAATTGGCAATCAATATCGATTAAATATATGTAGGGAGGTGGAAAAGAGAGGAAGGGGGGAGAAAGAAAAGAGAGACCAAGTCGAGCAGAATTGCGATTGCAATTTAGGACAATAAGACAAGATACCCAAGAGAGGACGACAATGCCACATATTATACAATAGAGGTAACTGGAAATAAATCGTTTGCATGCGGAGGGAAATACATGGTCTCTTTACGACAGCATAAGGCTTATCTTTTCACTTCCTGCAAGGTCACCATGCCGCAAGAGCGTGGGGACAACGAATAAGAAGGGGGAAAGTATAGGAGGAACCACATAATGGTATAAAACCCTGTCTCCTTTCCTTCTCCTTTTCCCTACTTGCTTCTTAATTGAAGGATCTTCACATGCCTTATTGACCGGCTCCTTCCGACTCAATGCTGTGTGTCAAACACTACTGAAGGAAATAATGACCTAGAAATAAAATAGTAATATTGCTATTATTGGTTTTGCTCTGGTGGAAATTGCCCCTGTAATTATTTAATGATTTCAGCTCAATGCTCCTCAATCAGTTTGTGTATGCGTGCAGGACACTGCATATTCATGCAAAGTTAAGTTCGTTTATAAAAGAAAAGCAACACTCGTTGAAGGAGAAAGCTGTGCCCACGCTCCTTACCTTCCAGAGTTGGACAAGGTCGCTTTCAGTGTGGTGTTTCTGCTTATACTCGGTAGATATGACATGTCTGCTTTCTTCCACCTTTCACAACGATTGTTCCTTCATGGCGCATAGGAGAGCCAGGTAATGTCAGAATTCTGGGCCCTCTGTCTGGTTTAGAATTTTGGACTCTTGGTTGAGCATTTTGTCATGCAGCGAAGGCGAGATTTAAGTTTACTATATACCTACTTAAGTATGTCGAGTAGGGCAAACTAATAATCGATGCACCAATATTTTGGCTTTGTAATAATGTACCCTTTTAATTGCTTTCTCCCGCAACTCAATTCATCAATAGAAAAAGGAATAGGTGGATATGGTAAATAGTTCATCGATTATGCAAAGAAAGACATTCATTAGTATACAATAAAAGTCAGAAGAGGTACTTTATTACTGTACAGAACCAATGAACATTGGAATACATCTGGGCTTTTCTTTTCAGTTCTCTCAGGCATATTGGAGGAAAGTAATTGATTGGGCTGTTGTATTCCAAGAAAATAAGAGGATCATGTATTGATAATAACTCATGCATCCATTCATTTCTATTTCAACCAGAATTACATATTGGGTGAATGCTGAATCTAGACGAAGGAAATTTTTACACTTATGAGAATACCTATACTAATCATGCTTTAAAAAAATTGAAACTTTAAGTTCAGTCAAATGCAGAAACAATGTCTGGAAGGAAGTATCGGCGCTTTCTTCAACATCGCAATTTCCTTAATTGTGATTCATCTTGTGATCCTATTAAATGAAGTATACATTTGCATTGATGTCAACTCAACAGGTTTTGTCTCGAGTTGCACTTAAACATACTTGACAAGAACAGCATAGATATCACATTATTTTCAATAAGTTTCATGCCTTTTTTCCCTCTGCAAGTTGCAAGGTTGCAAGTGAAAGCAGGAGTATTGGTCGACTGTAGCTGAAAGAAGAAAGTTGGTATATTCATGCAAAGACGCAACTGATCCTTTTAGAAATAACAACTAGAATCAAATGCGAGTCTACTCCTGCGATTTATCTGATGACATTAACCCGGAAGAAATAAGAGACTCCTTTTGAATCCTCTTTGTAAACCATATAGGCTTTCTTTCTCATTTGACTGTGCTGTTATTATTGTCATTGAGGATATAATTATTACACGATTATTGTATGTTTCTTGGTTTTTGTTTACGTAATTCAATGACTCGATCCTCGTATTACTTACCTGTGACGGAACTCCCTTTGTTTATAGGACCCCCTCCTCCCTTCCCACGCAAGTAGAGACTTTTGATGGATTGTTGTACACTCTGACCTGACATCTATCTTATGTTTGGTTTCTCTGAAATGAGGATGAGGATCTCCTCGTTTCGGACTAAATGCAATTTGCAAAATGTGAATCGGATGTGGCAGAGAGATAATATAATTGTTCGTAGTGACCCTGGCCCGTTTGGAAACAATAATAGTTTCTCTTACCACGAGACACTAAAGGCTAATGGTGACATACCACAATGGCAATAACAATTCTATCCCGAGGACTACTCATGTATGCTTTATTATTTTGGCAGTTTTCTCTCCCAGTAGTAGTAGCAGTAATTATAGTAATTGATTAGAGATAGAAGAGAAGACATAGGTACCTAATCATATTTTTTGTACAAGCATTATTAGCTTGGATTAAAGGTAAGAAGACGAGAGAGCAACTGATTGAATAATGGCAATGAGACAAATAGTTTGTATCTATCAGCGGACGACCAAAAAAGTAGCCTTCTGTTGAATGACTAATAATAATAATTACCAATGCCTAAAATGTCTACTTCCAATGTCTGGTTATTATACATTTTATTGTGGCAAGTGTAATCGCGTCATGAACCCCAATGCTCAAAAGCAGATTCAGCCAACTTGATAGATTTTCTTGAAGTTAATAATCCTAGATAAAAGTTTCCCTTATACCAAACAGACGTATAAGTATAACCATTTGATAAGTGAAAGTTATGAAACTTTTCCAGTTAGGCTTATAGTTATTGACAAAATGAGCTGGAAAGAGAGAAAACTGAGACTCGGATAACGACTGCAGCAGTTTATTAGAGGGATTAATTAGTTGCCTCATTAGATTCGCCACCTGGCATTTATCCAAAGGCGAGACAGGTTAGAGAGGTATAATGAAGCCCCATTTAAATGAGTTTATGGGATTAAAGTACAAACACTCTCAGCAAGCTAAATAAAGCGAAGCTTGCTTTCATACTAAACTCTTTCAATCCGCTTACCTACATGAATTCCTTTCATGAACCTCGTTCTGTCTTTTTTCATGCTAAAAACTCTAAAACTCAAAATTCAAGTTACTTAACTATGAACTGATAATATAAGCGGCTTGTCAACAAAATCTGGAGCCAAGCTGTCTCCTTCATTTCTTCCTTCTTTATTTTCACATGAATGTAAATATTTTACTGTCCCTTTGCAAGGAGAACCGATTCATTTAGTGGGCCAGTGGTAATCCAAGTGAAAGTGGTTTCGTAATTGGACTATTATGTAATGCTCTGTATGTAGCCGCCTTAGAACTTATGGTGCTACCATATGCAAGTATTGATTAAGGGGAACTTTCAATGTCCTAAATGGCACTTTCGACAGTAGTTATTTTGGAGGACATGAAAAAATGGTGAGAACGGACTGCCAAATAAGATTTAAGGCCTTAAAAGTGAAAGTAAGTAGGATGAGTTCTTTAGTGCACTCCCGCATGGTAAAATGAAACAATTGAAGGTGTTCCTGCAGTTGTAACTATTTAAACATAGCTACACTATTTATAATCCAGCTTTACCCCGATCTTCTCCTTGACCTTTCTTTTCCTTTTTTAACTCGTGTACTTAGCTTGTTGAACCCTACCACCCCACCCAGGGAATCCGTTAAGGGAATCCATTTGACTTTGTTTGGACACAGAGTCCCCAAACAACCCTTTCCGTTCGTGTACAAGTCTTCACAACACAAGGTATTGTGACCGTCTATTGTTATTTAGAGCAACAGTGCTTTGCTTACTGCTTTCCCATTCGAGTAGTTGCGTACCTCTGTTGTTCCTGGCACTTTCACCCACGCGTCCAAACTTGTTCCTTGTACGTTCAAGGTATTCATTTATCGAGACATGATCCCACTTCGTTATAAATTTATTAGTCAAATGCACAAGCCTGGGAATGTCAAATAATATGCCGTTCTGTCAACCCTTGACTAAGCTTTCAGTTATTAGTCACTGCTATTTCTAACAGATCCACTCGTGAAATGCGCCCAAATGAGACTTCATATGCAAACCATACCCATGTGAAGTGAAACTTGATTGCTGAATTTTCTGACATTATTGCGTAAACACAAAGGAATTGCGAGCAACAACTGGTTATTTTTTCATGAGGATAAAGGCACCTTCATCCTCTCACTTCCTTTCTCTGGCTTCCTGTGCTTCTCATACTCCGGGACTTCCAGCCAGAATCTTTTTCCAACTGGGAAATGTTGGATGTGGCAACTTTGAAAAAAAAAATTATTGTCTGCCACCTGCTAAACTACTGGTTTTCATTTACAAAACAAATTGCCAAGTCATTTCATTCTTCCAAGACTTGTGTAATCTTTCATTCAAAATTCTTAAAATTTTAAACAGGTACTATTCTTATGGTACCTTAATTGTGGCAAAGGAAAATAGGTGGGTGCATCGGGGAGGAATCAAAGTTCAGAATATCAACATGTCGTGCTAACTCTGTTTGGGGCACCGTGAGACTTTCTTCGCTGGTCATAGTAGATGCTTCACTCCACAAAGGAAGTGCGTGGGAGGACTGTGTTCGATGACATATTTTAGTCTACACAATAATCTTCTTCGAGAATCGTTTATACCCGTTCATTCATATTGCAAAGTGAAAGGTGAAATCTAATGCTTTCCCCAAGTTACAAAAATCAGATCCTTTCAGGTTCTTATATAATAATGACTACACTCATACGATGCAGAAACTCAATTTGTACCGTGTGTTTTACAAGTATTGTCTAAAATCACAAATTTGCAACTGATGCAGAAATACAAAGTTAGTTTAAACATCGTTTGCATTACTCTCCTTGGGAAATTGTTGACATGGAAAACTAAAGTCTAAAAGTCGGTGAAAAAGTAATGAAATAAAGTTGAAATTGAGATTGAAGTTGAGATTTAACGAGAATTCAACCATGTATTTTAACTTCCTCTCTTGTTTTATATTCTTTTAGGATTCTCAAGAGGCATCCTACCTGCTGCACATTTTGGCCAACCTGAATACATAAATTTGAAGGGAGGGTTGTCAACTACAACTTGGAAACCCAAAGTCTGCTCGTACTGAATTCACTTTATCTCCAAAAGTGAGTCATTCAACGATATTCAACAATATCATCTCGTATCTTCAGCCATATCATTCAATCGGAAGCTTGAATTTCTGGTGGACGAAGGGGTTGGAGAAAACCAAGAAGGATGGTGTCTTTACATGTGGTTTTAGGCTCGCTGGGAACATTTATGAGCTTCTTTGGAACTTTCACGAATCTTTATGTGCTCATAGTTCTTCTCCTCAGTAAAAAGGTAAGTAAATCCAAGGTCGAGGTCAAAACTAAAAGGAGCATTTATATAAAAAAATAAGTAAAACAAATTTATTACGACTTGATGAAACTCCTAAAATTTGAACACTTCACTAAACTCAGGACCAGGGGCCAGTCTTTTTTATTTTACAACTCATCAAAAGGATTGTACCTTTTATTGTAATGGTATGGTCTCCGGGTATATTAGAGTTAAAGTGGTGAAGATTAGGCAAAGGTTAGTCGGTGACCACATCAGTGCTAATTACTTAATGTTAGTTGGCATGATTTCAAATATGTACTTAATGTTTATTGGTCAGTTTTCACATAAATTCATTTAGTTTAAAGGTTTCGCGATTACTCCTCTTTTCGCCCACGCAATTACGATTTGAAGAGTCTTTATATACCACACATCAAATGTCTTTTACTGTATGTGCGCAGTGCTTCAAAATAAGGATTGACAATGATTTTGGAAATGGGTATCAACATCTTATTTAACAAAGAGTCTACCCAAATTAATTCCTACCAAATGTGACTGCTATTTGAAAACGCTAATTTAGTGCTCACGGCTGAAACACCAACATTGTACTCTTTCATGTTATAGAACCATTGTTCCTTTGACATTTATGTCCATTTATACAAATCATTTGATTTTATTCTGTAATACTTTTCCAAGGCAAGTCGGGATTGCTCAGCCAGTGTAGTCTTTAGAGCCTTCTCATGTGCTACTTGATTGTCTGAATCAGCATAATAGTTACCAAAAATAATATCTAAGAGAAAACAAATAACCGAGATCTCATTTTCTCCCTAATTTCATGCACCGTTTTACAAAGCAGGATAGAAATCAAGCACGTCTTGAGCAAAGACAAAGCTTTAAATAGGAAATGAAGTAGAAAAGGAAAAGTATGGAGGCAAAAGAGTGGAGAAAGGAAAATTTAAATCATTTTCTTCTTCCTTATTTAACGCTTTTCTTTTATTGTTTGTTATTCTATCTGTTTCAAAACTTCCCAACCTGAAACAAAGAAACCATCAGACGAAGGCCTATCTCTTTACAGCACTTAATGTAGGGAAAGTTTCCTCACTCCAAGCCCAATTCAAAGAAATGGAATCAAGTAATGAGTCGGATAAGATTGAGAGGAAGGTAGAGAACTTTCGTTTCTAACGCTTTTTGTATTTCTTTTTATCTTTTCCTCCTGTTCTCTCTCTCATCATTTCTTACCACCGTCTTCTTTCACCAGTTTCCCAACTTCCTCTTGTCAGAGGGAAGGGTGCATTGGGTTGTGTGCTTGCGATTGCGAGTTTAATTCCAATTTACTTTATGTATGTGGAGCAACAGCAAATGTATTTAAAAAAGGAGGAATGGTATCCGTTCTTTCTTTCACTTTTTCTTTCTTCCCATCAGCAAATTAATTATTCCATTTCATCAAATTCAACTCTTTTCAACCAATTCAATTTGGCTCAACTCAATTTCAACTTTGTGTGCAATGTTTCACGTCAAATTAAAAGTCTGTACAAAATAGCTTACATACTTCCTTTGTGTAGGAGGGCTCTATAGACATAAACTCTCTGGCCGGGAACCTACAGAATCTGTGCTATGCATTACAACTAAAAGTCTGAATACCTTTGTTGTAATTTTTGTTTTTGCGAAGTTAAAAATAGGTGGAAAGGGCAGAATAGTGACGCGAGAAGTTGCTAATTAAGTCAAATGTACCCCATATAAATGACTCTATGCATATTCTCACAATGTAGTGGTTTGTTGTTTTGGAAATGGCATACTAGTGATGTTGGCATGTACTATTAATTAAATTGAAAAGGCATTCTATTGCACACGTGTGAAAACAGGAGAGTTGTCAATGCCCAGACGACCTTGATTAGTCTAAATTCCAGGGACCTACTCAAAAATTAACGTTTGATCCATCACGCTACTTCTATTCATTGATGTCAGCCTCCGTATCACAAGTAGTGAGCTTGCATTTACGTTGCTGCAAATACGGATGTGGTTCGATGCAAATTATTTTTTGATATTTCAGCTTGGGTTATTGCATTAGGTTGTGGAAAGTTCTACCTTTGTATTCAGAAGTGTATTTAAGCACCAAGTTCGTTTTCGTCAAATACGACTTACAAATAAATGAAAAAGAAAGTAACCTGTAGGCCTGAAGAAGGCTATGTTGTACCACAATTATGGTACGCCTCCATGCAATAATGATGTCGCGAAGCCGAAAGCGGGACACAATATCACTTAATTGTGCCTTGGAGATAGGGAGGAAATGAAAGGAGGGATTTAAATAACAAAAAGCCATAGTTATAAAATCTGCTTTAGAAGTAGGCAGTAGGGTCCTCTCTTCTATCGCATTTCAATACTAACTCTGCATGATAGTAGGCAGAATAAAGACATTGTCTGCTTAAATAAAAGTGCTCTCATACTTGGTAGTATTTATAGCACAAGACAAAAAGCAGTGGAGCAGATTTCTAATGAGGGTTGGTCCGGGAACAGGAGAAAGTAAAGAGTTGACAATGTCACTGTCGGTTTTAACTCCAATTACAGTTAGCCTCACTTGACTGGGTGCTTTAAGTCCTGCCCGCATGTCGACCAAGTGCCTTGGTCACTTATGTAATTTCGCATTGCATTGAGACGAATATAGGGAGTCTCTTTGCATTGTCCTCACTTGACTTCACCCGACAGAAACTTAAACTTGTCTTTCAAAACGGTGTTGACTCTCAAACTGAGCATTCTGGTATGTTTTGTAGACAAGAAGTAGCGGAGAATGGATTCTACTTCACCTAAGCTCCTGTGGACTGGCAGCGAGCGTCAGCAACTTATTGTGTGTGACACCAGCCGTCTTCATGGAAAAATGGATAGCGTTTGCAGTTGTCGGTTGCAATGCGGCAGGGGCTTCCAGTCTCCTTTTGCAGTTTTTGCTAGTTTGGACAGTCTGTGCCTTAAGGTAAGAAGAAGGCCTGGTCGAATACACTAGGATTTTGCTCTTAAATCTCGTACTAACTTTTGTCTTTCCGCTTTCCCCTCTCGTATCAAACTTATGACAGTGTGGATCGATGTGCTGCAATAGTCAGTCCTCTACGCTATACTCAAGTAGTGACAAGGAAGAAGATAGCCTGCTTCTTCCTTTCCTTGTGGATACTCAGCATCGTAATCGTATTTACCTCTTTCTTCATTCAACCGGAGAAAGCAGACAGATTGACTGTGGGTGACGCTACAAGCACGTCAGCAGATATTTCTATTTTTACCGGTAGTAGTGTCTCTACTACAACGGCCATCAACGCTGCTTCGTCAACCATTACAAGAACAAATGTACAAATCACTGACGTTCACGATGCTCAATTTCAAGCTTTGTCATCGTCGTCATTTTCACAGTCCCATGCCACCACTACGACAGCCGCCCTCGAGTCCCCCGCGACAGACACACTTTCTTTCAGCAGTAGTGTCGGAAGGATGCAACCGGACGGGGTCACTTCTGTGTCAGAGTGGGACCTTAGCACACTGGCCGAGATGGCAGCCAACTTTAGCTACGTTTCAGATGCTGATGAATCAGTCGGTACTACAGACGCAATTAGCAGTAGCAGCATCAGTATTATTCAAGACGGTAGGAATGGGAGTACGCTTATAGAAGAAATTGGTCCCTTTAAATATCGAGCACTGATGGGCATATGCCTGCCAAGGATGAATGCGATTTCAATTCTAGGATGGTTTTGGGTCGTGGGATGGATCCTTTTCATACTTATAGCCCCCATGATTACTCTCCTCATCTGTGATCTCACTGTCCTCTCCATAGCAAGGAAACAAAGGCACCGGATAATTATGGCCCTGTACCAAATAACTGCTGTCACTCAAGTCACTGTCACTGGAAGCAAGGGTAGCCCACTTCCAGGACTTTGGATGAATCGGTCCGTTCTTGCAAGGAGTAAAGCCTGCAGGGCGGTGTGGGAAGACATGGTCACTCTCTTTGTCCTCCATTTCCCTCTGATACTAATTCTTGTAAGTCTTTACGTGTCTTACTGTAATCTCGAGGAGCCATTTGCTCAGCCATGCTTTTTAACATTGTAATTGAGTGGAATTCATTTGCATTCTCCGTTCTGAATCGTGTAGGTGTTGGAAAGTTTGCTGGAAAGTCACCAAACCCCCTGGATGTTGGACCTCATTGCCTCCATCTGTCTTTACGCAACCCCGTGTGTCACAGCTATCCTGTACGGCATAAGGGCTAGGCCCTTGAGGGCGGCTTACAAGAGTTATCTAAGAAAGCGACTCACAAACACCACTCTTCAACATGAGATACAGCAGAGACTGTGAGTGCATT
>JAQIWU010002505.1:0-12018 GCA_034696445.1 Isotomiella minor
TGAGAATGATGAAAATTAGGTAAATTCACTCTCCTCTCCTCGCGTTCCGCCGATTATTTATTATTTGTGACTATAATTGGTTTGTTTGATTACAGGTATCTGTATCACGTCACATCACATTTTTTGTCTGTTTTTGATCCTAGATAAATCATGATACCAAGGTCATTGCTGTGCAAGTTTAAGTTGATGATTAGTCAAAGACTATAAAAGAATAAGTGAGTACAACAAATTGCCTAAAAAAAGTGAGTCATGTTGTCGTCACTTATAACTCCCTTCCTTCCCTATAGGTAATCACGTCGTTGTCATCATTACGTCGTGGTGAACCAAGAGGACACGTTCGACGTTCTCTGTGGTTTTGGGCTAAAATATAAAAAAAAGTAAAAAAATATGCCATTGCCATGCTTCTGCTGGGATAATTGTATCACTCGTGCATATATGTGCATACACTCAAGATTAGCTGAGGCAGGATGAGACTTCTGGACATTTTGTACATTTAAGAAATCTCAAACATGAAACACAGCATGATAAAACCCTTGAACCATATGCCATGATCCATGATCGAATGGGCGAAGCTAAATAGGCATGAATTATGCTACATTAAATTGGTCATGTCTTTCGTTCGTGAGTCGTGTGGCCGAGTTGCTCATTGAAAAAATAATGCTTTACTTCATTAAGGAAACGGAAGCATGAGAGAGAGAAGAGAATTCTAAAAAAATCATCACTAGGATGCTTGATGTTTGTATGAAAAGGTCAATTAATCTGATCCAGGTTGACCAGAATAATTACCAGTAAGAATATCAGAAACACGCTAATTTTTCAAACTTCACTAATACATTTTTATACAAAAAACTGCGAGTTCCCTCCAAGTTCACTCACAATGTCATACGTTACGTTGTTATTATCACACATTACATTATTACAATGCCACCACGCCTGTCAATTAAATAATATTTAACGAGAGCATTTATGCATCATTATATTATTACCACTTCACTTCATTGAATCTAATGGTATTGAACGGGGACTATCTTTTTTTTGTAATTCCCATCGTTCTACTTCATGTATTTTACTTTGTGTACAAAACAAAAGTCAAGTTCTAGATTGTTTTATGTTTACATAAATGAAACAAATTGTATCAATAAAATACATTTCTTTCAAAGCATTTATTCAATATTGCATAACTAAATTAACATTGAATACAAATTGCGCAAAAAAGATTCGGATTTGAAACACATTTTCAAGTCGGCGACAATAATGGGTTCCTTTGTCTTTGTCACAGTGGATGAGCTCAAGTGACAGTGTCAAGCTTGACCACCATAGAAAAAGGAATCAACGTTTTGTATCTAGTTTACTTGTAGTTTAATGAGCAAAGTCTTCTTTTGTATTATAGCATTCTAGTTTACTTGGGAAGGGAATAATTACCTACTACACGATGATATGAATGATAAATGATGATGATGGTAGTCAGTCACCTTGTACCTGGTTTAATTTCTCATCCTCGTTGCCTATATTTTATATACTGTATTTATTTAACTTAGTTCCCAGTTCCCCATTCCGGCAAGCTCAAACGCCAGATATGTTTAACTATGAACCCAAAAATTTATCTCCAAGATAATATCTAGACAGATGTACAATTCATAAATCAAATCCTTTTTCTTCATGTATTTAATTTATTTTTCTTATTGATTTGATTGCCCATAATCATTTAGATATCGGTATTTGATGGTCCTTGAATTTCATAAAACAAAACTAAATCCTCGTAGGTAATGTAATGCAATTAATTTTGTTGTCTGAGTCGAAGTAAATTCATCGTCGATTCATCTTTTTTACAGACCTTCGAAGGTATCCCAAATCATTTATATATAAAAATGTTCAATAAATCATGATTTATTCACAATCTTGGTTTAGTTTCGAGAGTCATTCGTGATGACTGAATCGACTCAACGTCATCAACATTTATATTTGAATGCTACAATCTTTTCATACAGTTCGAATTGATCTTCCAATGAGTGAATTCTGAATTCATTCCCTTCATTAAAATGATTTGACAAGGTGCGTAGCTTGTATGAAAAGGAATAATAATTTCCAGTTCGTCTCTTTCACTTTCTCCCTTCTTTTGTATAGAAATGAAACACGCTTGATTTTCAGGAAATAAATGACAAGGTCCTGACCATCATCTCTGGTTACAATTCAACATTCTATAATCGGAGCCAACTCCTTCTTCACTTCCACTTCACTTAGTTCAGAGCTCTTTCTCCTTACAAATCCCCTTCACCTCCCCCAGGGCAGGCATGTTCGAGTAGTGAAGGTCGGTAGAAGACCCTCTCATCTCTTTTGTAAAACCAACTCAGCGAAACGAAACTAAACTTTTGTACACCCGAAAATTCCACTTGACTTGAATTGACTCCTTTCTCCTTAACGGGGTACCCAGTCAAATACATACAAAGATGCAATTGAGTGCGTAAAAAGCTTCAGAGAGAATTCGTATTTTCGGTCGAGAACACGTCACGTCTGGCTGGACGAGGACCTATGCCACTCGAACTTGACTAGCTCACTCCCCCAATGAAAGTGAAAGTGAAAGCAGAGAAAGGAAGGAGGCAGTAAATGATGATGACAAAAGAGAGAGAGATGTTTTATTTAGTTACGCAAGTTTTATAGGAACATCAGTCAGCCTTAGGGCGATTCTGAAGAAGAAAGTTAAGTTAGACGACGTTGTACAGGTTTTGCAATTACAACATTATAAATTTTTAGGTTCTTAAATCACTTCAAAACAGTAAAACTAACGAAAAAAGAAAGCAATACATAATTTGTGGTAATTGAAGGGCTGGTTGGAAATGAAATGAATGAGGTTTTTAAAAGTCGAAGCACGTACACATCATCATCATAGGGGGAAGGAATGGGCACAAAAGAAGGGGAAGCTACATAAAATGAACCGAATGAATGAATGGAACCTTGTTAACCATTTCATGTTATCACGTTTGCGTTTTTTTTTTTGCTTTCATCCGCAAGACTGATGATTGATTCGTTAAGGAAAAATAAATAAATAAATCTTTCGCCTTGTGAAAAGTAACTTAATTACAATCTTAGTTTTTCTTTCTTCTAAATTCCAGGTCGAGTCGGAAGCGTGAGTGATGCAACGGGACGGATCATCACCAGGGCCTCCACCCTGGTGTCTTCCTCCACCCGTGGGGCAAGCTTGGATGGAGAAGATCTTGTAAGTCAGCTCAAAAAATTCAACTTTTTAGGAATGCTGGCTTGTGGACTATCTAAGGTTTGAATTATCAGTTCCCAAATAATATTTTGGCATCTCACCTTGTCAATTTAAACCTCGAACTTGCATTTCCAAGTCGCTAAAATGTCATCAAAAGAGAGACACGCACTTTCCCCTCTCCAATTCCACTTGAGATGAGATGAGATGAGAGACTTTCTCCAATGTCTGTGTGTCCCATCTGTCGGACCCCATCTCTCTCCAAATCTGCACAATATTTCATTACGTTGACACGTCCAACGTCGTCTCGTCATCCAATGGATTCGATATGGATAATAATGATAATATATTCATTGCTTACGACACGCTTCCCCATTATTATTGTGACCATAATGCGATAACATCACGGGTGGTTGGATGGATGAAATGAATAACATTTTACTTTACTTTCTCTCTATGCATTATGGGAAATAATCAAGTGGTTTTTGATGAGTTTTGAAGGGTTTTGTATAGAGAAAGGAAAAGGTATTTCATCATCATCATCATCATTTGTTATTTAGATACTTTCTCCCCTTCTCTCTCTGTGTTTCTCTTTTGTTATTTATTTATTTATACGCTTCCTTTTATGCACCCTATGCTTTGTTTTCAGCATTTATTATGACTAACACAGAAGAAGGAAGGGAGAGGAAGAGAAAGCAATAAAGGTCAAAATAATTAGGATTTAGAGAGAAAGTCCATTAAAGTGGGAGAACAAAAATAATATCCTTTCCTTTACATGATTGCCCTCTACGATACAGGAAACCCTCCTCGCCTGTATAAAGTGGCCGAATGACATGGAACCTGAGAACCCTCGTTTCATCTTTCCGCAACTACCTAACCTAATGCATTGTGTGTAACCCGAACTTCGACGAAGCCTCGTCATCATCAAAACCTTTAAAAATGTCGTCAATTTTCTACTACCCAAGCGTCGATCTATGTATACTTACTTAAGAATGCATGGGCCATTAGCCTGTTCCAAGATCAAAGAGAGTACAAGCAATTACGTAATAAAATAAAAGACCCTGGTTATAATAATTCCCCTACGGAAATGATGGAAAACCGAGAAACCACCACACCTACGCCACAAAGACGTGATGAGGAGATAAAGAAACATAGAGGGGAAAGGATGAAAAAAGAAGTGAAGGAAAAGAAAACATGCTGAACTTTTACTTTTCATCTTCATTTCATTTCATCCGACAGACTCAGTCTGGTCCAAGTCTTGTAGATATCCAACCGGACTTTTGTATGTGGACGATAAATCACTTGTGTGGTGATGTTAGATATGGCACGATTTAGGTAGGAAGCATTTCCACAACTTTCTTTTCTTCTCTTTTCCTGAACAACTTCCTTTTCTTTCTTTCTTTATATAAAATAAAATGAGCACAAAAAAGCAGGAATTTCTTCATCATCTTACATTTTTCGTGAGCTACGATTCATCTTACAGATTTTGCACGTTGCAGGTGAAAACCTTCATATTTTTTTTTCATTCCTTGTCCTTCGACTTGTCCATTTGTCGGTTCAAGCAACCAAAACTGCATTGAGAAAAATAGCAGCTTACGATCTTCAAAAATTTCAAATGTTCCATCCTCTTTTTTCGGCATACAAACTCCACAATTTGTACCACAACCGTTTATCTGAATATGAATGGAACATGTAATACGATTTGGAATGAACAAAGGCACTTACAAACGTCAAAATATGAAGGTCATCATGCCCCATTAAATCTCTTATAATATACATAATGCTCCATTGTTCATGAAACAGTAATCCATCAATCTAGAATGCCTACAAACTAACTGCGAAAGAACCATACCTATATTCCCTTCGGACTGACTGAGAATAAGGACTTGTGCAAAATGAAGTCATCCTCACTCCCATCCGTGGTCATCTCAGCCCTCCTCCTCGCCTACTTGTCTTGGGTAACTCTATGGACTTTCTTCATTTTGAAGTAGGCTACAAACATGTCTGAATTACCATGTAGCCCATCGATGGCCAGACCAAAGAGGACGCATTCCGCTACGAAGGGATGGACGAGCAGAACCGTGACCCAATGTCCATGATGGCTGAAGAACTTCAAATCATGGGAGGGGCACGCTGTCGTCCAGGCTTCCACAACATCTCGGACGAGTTCAATGACGCAACCATCCACTGCCTTGGGATCAACCAAGGGGAGAGGAAAGTCTCCCGAAGGAAGTTTACAGATGAGAAGATCCAATTCAGCGGGGCAACTCCGATGCTTTGCATGAGGTCCTGCGTCCTCGTCCAATCCGGGGTTGTGAACCAGGACAGGGTGGGATTCAACGAGACCCGGTTGTTGGAAATACTCAAACAAGAGATGAGCAAACCTGGAGGGGACATGAGTGCCTTCATCCTCACGAAGGAGTTGATGGAGTGTGATAAGAAGAGTAAGAAGACTTAAAAAAGAAAGACACTTTTTCAATGAATCTCCAACTTTTAGACCCTACAACTTTCCCAAGGGAGTTTAGGAACTGTACGGAAACTCAGGAGTTGTTTAGGTTTGCTTCTCCTTAAAATGCCTCAATTTGTATAAGGAATTTCTTTGTTGACCTTAGGTGCACGAGGAGGGTCATGGTAAGGCCATGAAGCCATTAGGCTTAGGATATTTAAGTAACTTTTTGTTCATCCACAGTTCGACTGCAGTGACAAGACCAATAGTAAGTACCGGGAAGAGTTCAACGTGTACAAGAAGAATAATCCTGGAGAGAATCCCGAAGATTGATATGTCAAAAATGACCCAAGAATTGTAGATATATTGAACAATAAACTTTGTCTTTTGAAGTACAAACCTTTGATTTTTTTACCTTATTTCTGCGATGGACTTAAAGCACAGCTCACAACAAAAAAGATGCATTCCTATCGTCTCAATATGCCCCATCAACTATCTAAACTAAGTCTAATTTCCTCTACTTTTTTTAGCAACCAGACCTGCCCAAACTCCCCATCCCAGAGCTGGACAAGACCCTTACCCGCTACCTGGAAGCCGTTGCCCCAATCCTCTCTCCCTTGCAGTATGAGAAAGTGGAAAAACTGACCTCTGAGTTTCTGGACGGGGAAGGCCCCCAGCTGCAAAACCTCCTCCTTGAGAGGCAAATGAAGACGGTCAACTGGGCCTACGACTGGTGGCTGAATGACATGTACATGGGGAACCCACTCTGCCTCCCCATCAACTCCAATCCTGGAGGGGTCTTCCCTCCTCAGGAGTTTAAGAGTGTGGAGGATCAGCTCCAGTTTGCAGCCAAGTTGGCGGCGTACATGCTGGACTTCAAGGGGGTTTTGGATGGGAGGGAGTTTCCGGTGGAGAAGGCAGCCTCGAGGGAACCGGGTCAACCTCTTTGTATGGCGCAGCATTATCGGCTCTTCAGTTCGTACAGGGTCCCATGCATTCCGAGGGATTTTAGAAGGGATACCACTCAAGGGGGTGCGGCTCATATTGTGGTTGCGTATAAGAATCATGTAAGAGAAAAATGGCTTTGGTGAAGCAACCAAAAATTAAAGCTCTTTTCTTTACAGTTCTTCAAATGCCCGGTGAAAGCAGCCGAAGGAGGGGAAGGTGGAAGTCTCCGCCGTCTGACGACGAAGGAGCTCTACGAACAGTTCAAGTCCATCGTGTTGGCAGAGACCTCGAGCAGTGAGGTCCCTGTAGGGATCCTCACCTCACAAAAGCGACCGGTTTGGGCGGACGAGAGGGTCAAGCTTCTGGCCGACGAGGTGAACAAAGCCTCCCTTGAAGAGATTGAAACTTGTCATTTTCTCATCTGTCTCGACTCTCCGCTACCAAGTCCTTACTTCAACAGTCCCTACAATCAAAAGAAGAGGGTGACCAAGGGGCACTGGACGAAAGAGTCGAGGGATGATACGAACATGCTTCATCAAATGCTGCATGGAGGTATATAACAAAATCATGACATCTTGACCCGCATGACAATTCAAACTGTGTATAAAATAAAACTGTTACACATTTATTATTGTGACCTTAAAGTCATTACTATCCCATAGGTGGAAGCGTGTTCAACTCCGGAAACCGGTGGTTTGACAAGACCCTCCAATTTGTGGTCTCATCCGATGGAGTCATTGGCCTCTGCTACGAACACTCCCCCGCCGAAGGGATCGGGATCCTCAACATCATCGACGACTTCCTCAGTCAACAAAAGACGGCAAGTCAAAATGGAGAAGTACCACCATCATCCAACAATGAAACCCCTGAAATAGTCATCATCGAACCCCCCAAAAAGCTAACATGGAACATAGCCCCAGACTCCAAAAATGCCGTTCGAGAGGCATGCGTCGAAATCGACGCCCTCATCGAGTCCCTGGACTTGATGGTCTTTCGCTTCGAAACCTATGGAAAAGACTTTATCAAAAAGTCCAAAGTCTCCCCAGACGTGTACATCCAACTCGCCCTCCAACTTACTTACTTCACCCTCCATGGGAAGATGGTGGCCACATACGAGAGCGCCTCCACACGACGCTACAAACTTGGACGCGTGGACTGCATCCGGTCCACCACGGCCGAAGCCTTGGAGTGGGTCAAGGCCATGCAGCCAGAGGAGGGGAAGGATGGAGAGGACCGGAGTCGCAAGTTCCACATGGCCGTGGAGAAACAGACGACGGTCATGGTGGATAATATCTTGGGGGAAGGGATTGACGTGCATCTCCTTGGGCTGAGGCAACAAGCCTATGATTCAGGGATGGAGACGCCCAAGCTGTTTGAGGACGATAGTTTCCGGATTGCGAATCATTTTGCTCTGTCCACGAGTCAGGTATAACTTGAGTTACAAGCCTCAACAAGAGTACCTAAAATTACCTATCTTTCTATCAAACTCAGTTGCCCACGAAGAACGACCAGTTCATGGGCTACGGAGCCGTGGTCCAAGATGGCTATGGAGTCTCCTACAATCCGCAGAATTCCTCCCTCGTGTTTTGCATCGCGTCATTCCGGACCTGCCTCTCCACCTCTTCCTTGAAGTTTAGTCAGAGTCTACAACAGGGTTTGGAAGCTATGAAGGCTATGTTGGAATAGTAGTGATGGAATGAAAAAAAGAAAATACCTAAAATATTTAGTGTGATTGTGGATAAAGCAGGCTTTAACCATTACAAAAAAAAGAAAGGAACAAAAAATGCAAATTAATAGTCTATTATATAACAAAACATATCAAGAGAACATATCTATTCTATTCTAGTCATTGAAAACGTAGAGTGCTAACTAACATTTACATGTAATTGGCGTACCTGTGAACAATGTTTGAATCAACATGAATCAACATGAATCAACATGAACAACATGAACGAACAAGCTTTAAGAATTTTAGCAGCACGAAGAAAAGTATAAAGGCTTGCAACCTAAATGAATGTTCGAATCGAATGTGATATGATATGAGAATGACCTGTGAATTGAAAAAGAAGAGTGATTGATTGATGGGTGCAAAAAAAATGTCTATGCTTATGTCTAATCAATAGGTAATTGCCTCCCCAGAAATGAACGATTTAGACTAACTACATTTAGCTATATATGAAAGGAAAGATCTAGAGAACAAAGAAATTAACACAGAAGACGATATCATCATCATTAGTATAAAATGTCATGTAGGAAGAAGAGGGTAATAAACCGATGATGACGACGATATGATATCCCTCTCACTTCGGTAGTTTCATGAGAAATAAATACCTGCTAACTATTTGAAATACCCGAGGGCATATCATATCATATTCATAAGTAGCGGAGAGTATTAAAGTATTAAAATGCTACTTATAAACCTATGAGAATATTTTATGCATGCTTGCGACTCTTAATTTCATTAGCATTAACAGGTATACGATTTTTGCGAATATAGATACCCGCTACACCTGCTAATAAACCGAGAAAAATATACGTAATGTCTAGTAATCGTCGTAGTCTAAAACAACAATGGAAATAAATAACAGTTCTTTGTTGATATATTGTTATTATTATTATGCCCCACCATTCCACCAGTACCACACACTCATGCATAATCACAAAAGAGGAAATAAATCAAGCTTCTTGTACAACTATCATGATTCTTTACAAGAAGTTACGTACTTACTTGCCGTTAAAAATGCCCATGTAATGTCCAAGTTAAGTAAGTGGTAATGCCGACTGGCTAGGACTCGCATATTTCTCATTTTGCAGGAGCAGCAGTTTGAGGCTGCAAAAATAATTTTGCACATCAAAAATAAAAAAAAGTTTGTCGACGATCTACCAATTGGAATATGGAAGTTTACATACAAAAAGTAGTGTTCTTCCTCATCTTAACCTTTCTTGCAATCTCCGATGGTCTCCTCCTCTACCCCCCACGGTATCAACCTGAGCTGGACCGACTCTCGCTGGACAAGTACATCGCGGACGACTATCTCTTTAGCATGCACATCAACTGCCTCCTCTACGATGGACCCTGTGACCCAGGTCAGTTCTCTAAGTTCTTTTGGGGCACTTTGAGACACTTTGTGTCTTTTTAGTTGGACGATGGATGAAGCCCCGAATGGCCTCCTACTTCCTCAGTTCCTGCATCCTCTGCACCCCAAATCAGGAGAGGGAGTCCACCGAATTCATGACTTGGTTGTATGAAAACCATCCTCAACTCTTCCGTTTTGGGATTGCCAAGTATTTGGACGCGAATGGGATTTCCCTTCCCCCGAACTCAAAATTCAGGGAGGCCATGGACAAGATGAACGTTCCAAAGGTTGCCATTTCTGGAGAGTCTTCCTCCATGGAGGTGCAGCAGGAAGCTTCTAAGGATAAGAGGGTTGTTGTCCGACCCATAAGTTCGAGGTCGGACAGAGAGTCAGAGTCAAAGGTCCAAGATTCTTCGCCTGAGAGTCTCATGACCTCTGATGATGAGCAGGAGATCGTCACAGAGGCCACGACCGTGGTCAGTTTAAATGACGAAGGTGATGAAGGTGTAGTAGTAGCCTCTCTTGAGGAAGACGCTGAGGATGATGAGGAGACTCGGTTTGAAAAGGTTCCAACGATTCCACTAGAAGAGGAAGTAGTACCACAACTCCAGCCCACGACTGCCAGTGCTCGGAAGAACAAGTTTGCTGCTGCAATGTCCTTCGCCCCCAAGAAAAATAAGGACAGTAGTAGTAATAGTCCTAGACCAGTAGTTCAAAAAATACATTCTCATCAAATCGAGGATGATGAGGCGGACGAGCAAATGATGGACTTTAAATTTTACCTTTGACAGTAATAAAATAACTTAAAGTATTTATCATACAGTTCCCCTTGAAAAACGTTTACATTTTTTATGTCTCAAAAAAAGTTTTGAATTCTTGTACAATTCTTCGAGGACGAGACGAGGTCAGATGTGTTCAATGTGCCATGTATTTCCCCATCCAGTGATGTGGACGTACCAAAGGTCTGAGTAGTATGGAGTTTCGGGCATGACCCATTCCCATGAGTTTCCGATGGGGATGACCTAAGGACAAAGAAAGATAAGTCCAGTGTTATTCAGCAATAGAGGTAAGTAAATTAGTACCTGGACGGGCATCCTGCTGTTGGTGATGATTCGTACTTTATTCATCATCCCTGAGATATAAGAATGCCTCGTGAGTGGCCACCGGCTCACGGAGTTGTTGAGGCTCACGGTTTGGTACGCGAAGTTGATTGTGATGGATTGCATGATTCCCTCGAATTCAAAGTTACTCCCACCCGATCCCATAATTGGCAAATGAACAATCAGACCTAAAGCTTTACGTTGTCAAAAATGTACTTTTAGACGCTTTACAAAGTACCATTTATTTCTTTCCGTTAATTCCATTCATTCGTTGTGTCTAGGCGTTATAAAAATTGACTCGCAAGTCAAGTGACCTAGAAATCTTATCTTTTAGAATGAATGAAACAACCAAAGCTATTGCTTTTCAAAAAAGGAGTTACAAAATACCATTTAATTCATATAAAAACAGTTCAATTTCACAGTTGATTGATTCTCTTAGGCGTTATTATTGTTACTGTCTCCCTTCGCCCCGTAGTCGTGTTGCTGATGCTGCTGTCTAGTGTCCTTGCTGAAGGGCAGTTTCCTACTAACTGATGACGAGTTCTCTGGGATCGGAAGCCCTGTGGCTGCAGAGGTACTTCGCATATAGACGGAAAATGCCTCGTGAAGGAGAGCCGCCCTCCTCATGTCCTCCTCTTTGAGTCTCTTAACCTCCTCGTCCCTGCGGGCGAGCTGCCCTTGGAGGAACTCCAACTCGGAGGTCCCTTCCTTCTCGACTCGCTTAAGCTTTAGGGTGAGGATTGCGACACTTTCCTGGAGCTCGAGGACGGTGGACCGGAGGCCTTTGTTGGCTTCCTGCTCGGAGGCCAGTGCATCGCTCAGGGAGCTAAGGTCCTTCTTAGCTTTGACAAGATCGGCTTGCCCCTTGGCTCCTGCTTCGGAGACTTCGGATTCTAAGGCGCTGTTTTGCTGGCGCAAATGCTCGTTGCTTCTTCGAAGGGTGGCCATCTCAGACTCTACCCTTCGGACATTAGAGTCCAGGTTCCTTACTCGACCGTCCTGCTCCTCTCCATAGGCCTTCCACTGAGCGACCTGCGCCTGGAGGGAAGCACTCGCCGCTCCATGCTCCTCCTGAAGCTGGGTCCTCAGGTGGCTAAGTCCCTCTTCCGCCTCCGTCTTGGAAGTCAAGAGGGCCATTTTGAGTCTATTGACCTCCTCCTCTGCCTCCGCCTTCTTCCCCTCGAGGAGCTTCACGTGGGCATTCATCTCCTTATGCAGGGAGGCACATTGGGTCTGAAG
>JAQIWU010002506.1:0-12011 GCA_034696445.1 Isotomiella minor
AGCTATGGGTGGGTGCTACATACTTTATAACACACGGGAAACAAAAGTAGGAAATGGTCGACAGGGATTAAACCCGCCTTGCAATCAAGCGTCTGCTAAATTATGATATTATCCTGACCTGTCTGTTGGCGGCGAATGTTCTTGTGACCACCATATCATGTAGGGTTATGTATACATATTCCTCCAGAAATATTCTTTTTTTATCTAACAAAAAAGGAATGGGGAAAAAGGGTCATCTAGATTCTCAAGAGTGGAGAAGGTGGATTACAGATATCACAAGAGAGGAAGAAGACCATCGACAACCTTTTCTTTCCTTCTTTCTTTTTTCCGAAGCGAAATGCTTTCCTTCTTTTTTCCTTTTTGTGTGACCCACCTTGCTATAAAAACCTGCTCTCTCTCATTCACCTTCACTTTCTTTCACGACCTCAGCATAATATGGAAGAAGGGTCGAATCTCCCAGAGAAAAAATCCTATACCTACCTACCCATGTCTGTCCACATACATTTTGTACTTATGGACATTTTCTCTCAGTAGGGCTTATGAGATACATTACTTCTTAGAGGAAGGAAAAGAAAATAGCACCATTCGTTCTTTGTCCCACACCTGCCACACGCACATAAAGTATTTTTGTCGCTATGCATACGATCGTCGTCGGAAATAACCAGAACACAAAATAAATATGGTCAGTTACCACGTAAAATATGTTATGACACGACGAGGAAAATAAAACTGAATGTCCATGCAAAAAAAAAGTTTTACTTGAGTTGACTGTGATGAAGATGATGGTGGAAATGGATTGTTTTTACACTCCAAATGTAAACTTTGTAAATAAATTGCCTACACACGGAAGTGGTCTATGCTATAACCCGTCCTGGCAGGCGCAATTGTCAACCCATGACATTGTTGTGACCCATCTATCTAGCACAATTCAGTAAACAGGAAACTAGTGACATGAAACAAATCCGTCTTGCCAATCCAATCCTCTTTCCTGGAATCTTCAATCCGAAACAGACAGTGCACAGACTTTAGCCACCACCACCCTCATCAATCTATTTCCCATTAGTGGGAAAGTTTCTGTAAGATACTTTTGTTAATCTGCTCTCTCCTCTCTTCTGTTCTCCTTCGTTTTGTTCTACTTTGATTTGGGTCTGACATGCTCGTTGGATGTACTTCTTTAAAGGGAGAAATCTTGAACTAAGTAATAATTACTTAAATACCCTAACCCCAACTTACCACTTACTTAACTCATGCCATGCCACACTCGGTTGTTTGTGTTTCCTTAACCATTTAAAGAGCAGGAGAAAGTCTTTTGTGACTCTCCCCGGTTTTGTAGATAAGAAGGTGGCCGACACAGCAAAATAAATAAGAAAATGGGAATAATATCATTTAGTTCCATCTGTCCGTCTTCATTTTATTTTATTTTTCACTTCACAACCACAGTGCTTTGCTTTAAAGTGCTGCTTGGTAGCTTATCACAATTGAATAAAACTCTTTAGAGGCTCATCCAAAATTCCAAAGGTCTAGCAGCAATTTACACTTTATTAAGACTGATTCCATTCATACCAGGGCTGAGGAGGCAAAAGACTAGGGAAAAGAAGTGCTCTTTCTTGCCACTACTAGACTATTCATTCAATTTGAAACTGAAAAGACTAAGAAAACAACCGTCATTCGAAAAGAACAATCGCTTTCGCTTGTTCCCCAAGCAGGTAAAAGGGTTGTTGTTGGTAATGGTGGCGAAGTCAAGTGGAATGGACTAGACTCCCAGAAAAGATAGCAGTGAGCCTGTTTTCTCTCTCCCTCTTTCTATTTTCATATGTCAAGAGCTCTTAACCTATTAATTATTCATGGTTGGAGACAGCAGAAGCCTTTTCCTTAACTATATACCTGATTGTGTAGAGAGAGAATAGGTGAGGATGGCTGTAAAACTAGAAAAGTAAGTTTTTGCTACTTTTGTCCTTCCTTAGTGCCATAGTGCAGTGGCATTTCTCTACTGTTTCTGTCCCCTTTTTTTACCAAGTGACTTCTCAATCTTTCTCAATTTGAACTTATCTAACATCCTTTCTCCACTTTCACTCTCATTCGTTCAGTCATTCTTGAATAGAAAAAGAAGGAGGAAGAAGAAACATTTCTTAGTTTTTTATTCTTAAGGATTGTAGACGGAAGGGAAGGCACACAGCAGGTTATCTTCGAGAATGTGAGGTAAATTTCTGTCATGGATGGATAAAAGTTCTCTTGGGTTTTCCTCTATTCTATTGTCGCTAATATATAGTCATAACAAACTACATTTCCATGGCATATTCCTATTTCCTAACCCACGCCAGGACAGATAGATAGTCCAGGAAGGATAAGAAGGCCCAGGTCATCATTGATGATACTACGCTATAACAGTTATTATAATGGAGGAATCACCTGCATTCATTCCATTCCATCCTCTCTGCTTTCTCTTTGTGTGGGGAGTGCTTGGCCGCTTTGGTCTTGGCTATAAGTTGGTAACAACAATAAACTTGCTGCTTCGTTTCCATGTTGGTATTTCAGTCTATACTTACGTTGGTTAGTGTGTAATCTTCCCCCCAGTTCCGCAGTTTTAGAACTCCTCTTGCAGCATATTTTGTGAAAGTCTGTTTCCCAAAAATGTCTTATGGCACTGCCGAGAAACTGCTGAGAGAAAAGTGTGCTGACAAGGAGAATATCAAATTAATTTGAAGAACGGGACTGCCTTATCTAATTTATTTTGTTCTGCACACGTAGAAGGGGAAGCTTTCATATGGTTTTATTCTCCGACACCTCATAAACAGAAAATTGAACAGCAATAAACTCGACATTCGATGTGCTGGTAGCATTCAGCAACACAGAAGAGGTTTCAGTGTTGTGAATGTAAGTACGTAACAAGTATTTTGCCTCGGATTAAATTAACGCCACATAAAAGTAAGTGACAGAGACAGTTCTTGTCATAAAGAAATTCAATCAACGAGTGAGAACTGGGGAGAAGGAAGGAGCAGCGCACTGTGGATGAGAAATTTTTCACGGAAGGAAGGTGACATAGGTAGCCTCATGTCAGATGAGGGGAAAGGAAAAGAGGAGCAAATTGGAGAAATAGACATCATTTTTAACTTGTATAGCCTAATTTCTCTGAAAAATGCGAATAGTCAAAAAAAACTTTTCATCTCTCTCGAGCAAAGGTTGGAAGATTAGAGGAAGGGTGGAAGAAGAACCAAACCAAGTAGAAAGAAGGAACAGCAAAAGAAAGGAAGAGAGGAGAAAGTAAAAGGACATGCTTCTGTCATGTACTAAGTATCCCCACCCCATCCATGTGCCCACTGCAGTTACCGTCTTCCAGTCTACAGGCAATATAATTTTGAATTTCACTTGACTTTCCCTTTGCTTCCTGCTCCTGGAATGGAAAACGACTTTGCTCTTCTTTAGATTCAGCTTCAGCATGAGGATGCAAAAAGATCTTGCGAAAGAAAGACGACAAAAGTTAGCCAGTGGAACTGAAGAAAACTCCCTCTGGTTCCAATGCACTTCCTTTCATTCTGTTTCTCTCCTTCGTCTGTCTATTCCTTTTCTAACATACACGTCTGTCGGTTAAAAATTATTCTCCATTTTGCTTTATCTAAATATCTCGAATGAATGAATGGATGGAAGACTGCTGTAATTTTTTACCTACAATGAAATACGAAACCTTAAAAAGTACAAGAAAGAATGAGATTAGAGGATAAACAAGACAATTTATCTCTCAGCAACTTGGAAAGTTGTGACACACTTGCTCTCACACATACTGTGAAGTGGGATAATAACAACAGGAAAGTTGTTATTTCATTCTGAAGGCTTCACATCTTTTAGAGTAGGTTTAGGTTGACAACTACTTTTTGGTCATCTACAGATGTCTCCAGCTTAATGAAGCTGTTACAAAATAATTATATTATTGAAAGGTGAAAGTTGTTCATATAATGTTTTCCCAATGTGAGTAAAAATTAAGAATTGGACAAATTTCTCTATTTTTGATAACCTGAATTTGATCAGTGTTTACTTTAGCATGATGAGTGAATTTACGAAATCATCTAACTCCAACCGTTTCAAAGGCAACGGATGCTCAGGCAACGCAGAGACGGCTGAAGGTAACCAACCAAAATTCGAGGGCACGAAATAGGGTAGCAAGAAGACAGGAGGATGAGGATGGAATCTTCTTATTCAAAAATTGAGAAAGTTTTAGCTGAATTATATCCAACTACTTTTCCCATAGGAGATGTCTTCACTAGTTGACTTATCAAGCATTCTTTCCCACACTCACTTTCTCCTCCTCATGCAACACGTTTTAATGGTTTGAAGTAAAACGTCACCGTCTTTGCTCTCTAAAAAGTGCTACTTTTGCTCCTTCAATGTTGTTTCTTCTTGTGCAAGTGACAGGGAAAAAGAAAGTTGGAGCTCTCTATGGTTTCCTCTCGTATTACTTTTTACCGTGCATTGGGAGAGAAAGTTTGCTGGATGAAGCCGATAACCGCCCGATATTTGTGTTCTGCCTTTTGCCAACGACTTGTTCAGAGGGTATTTTTAAATACCTTAAAATAACTTCAAAGTTACTTATTTAACTGTTGAGCTTTTATGCTGGATAAGAACATACTTCCCAGCGACGACTGATTGATTGATGTAGCACCTTGTTTTAGTTTTCGAGATTTCTTAAAGAGAAAATCAATATAATATAGGTACCTCAAGTAAGATTTTATGAAAAGACAGCTACATTTCGTTCCACTTGCTGACTGCACGCTAAACATCTACCATGCAAACCATTGTACTATTGTACTATTTCCCCTGTCTACGGGTCAGACATCCGTCTGCTCCTTGATTAATTCTTCTGCGTAAAAAGTTACTGTTCTGCTACCCACGCGCTGTTTCAAAATTATATTATTATTACCCGAATTATAGAGACGTCAAATGTAGAATACCAAGCAACGAAACCCAACTTTTCACGTTTCTCTTTTATGGAAACGCTGCTTCCTTGATCCATTGGGACCAAGACAGGCTCTTCGTCTTTATATCCCATCATATTTTATTTTATTCTTATTTTTCACTTCAGCCAAAGCTCTCTCATTACAAGCCTCCGTCGCAGGGGAATTATTATGAAATGAAATATAGAAAACTTTCGGAATAAATTGCGTAATAGTTAATCCAAGCGAGGGCTAAGCTCAATTTATACTTTATAATCATCTAAAAAGAACTGTTCAGGTCACTCTCAGAATTATTCATCTCCCAAACCCTCTGCAGTTTTCAGTACATTTTGAAAGTGTCTCTGATTGAATGGTGATTTGGCAGTATTAGTGACGATTAAGTTTGTCACGAATGTCACATAAGGAAGAATGGTAGAAAAGGAGAAGAAAAGGGAAGATGGTTTGAAGGAAAAATTGATAAAAGATGAAAACGAAAGAGTCAGGAAAAGTAGCCCAGTTTCTCCTGAAAGGATGAATTGGGCTACTGCAGAAAATGATGACATTTATAGAGTCGTTTATTTCTTTTGTTGCAGAACTTGAAGAATCAAATAATGACGACAAACTTGTGGGTTGAACAGGTAAGCTGAAACGCTCTTTGCTTTTCCTCTTTTCAAAACGAGGTTATGGTGTTTGTTTGTGATCCATTACGTTGCATCACATTTCATTGAATTGTGCTCAAATTGCATCTCACTTTCACTTTTAACAAGAACCAAATGCTGGTAAACTCGAAGCATTCAAAATATCTTTCTATTAGCCTCTCGACTGACTGAAAAGTAAATCAAGAGAAAGCAGGGATGGTTGTGGAATAAGAGAAATCTGGATTGTGTGTGACTTTCATTTGTTTGTGTTTTCGCAGTTTTGGATGGATTACAAGCTGAAATGGGACCCAGCAGAGTATGGAGGAGTTCGAAGTCTCCACGTGCCTTCCGATCATATATGGAGACCCGACATCGTGCTATATAACAAGTACGGCAAGTGCTAATCATAATTCTTCATGCCAATATAACACAACGACGAGGAATCCTCATCCATCCTTGCTGTTGCCCTACCCTTCTTCATGTCTTTTATTTTCCTTTTGAGTGGTTCTGCGGACTCGAGTCCCCTAACAACAAAACAATTATCATTCAATAATTACAAAAATCAACAATAAACAGTTACTTGAGGATCTCCTGGTCGGCCACGTTCACGAGGAGTAGTTTAGTGTAGAATTATTTAGCAACGACAACGAGTAGTTTAATAATAGAGAAACGTACTCGACAGAGGAAAAATGTTTCGTACAAAAAAGTTGGTCGTTAGAGAAAAAAGAAATAAAAGAAGACAAAAAAAGTGAGCAGATTCAAAGTTTTCCGTCTCAAATCCCCCCGTGATGATGGGCTCCGTGGAGAATTATAACGACGTTTTATATGTTATATAATAAGTAGGTACGGTATGGCAAGTAAGGTTACCCAAAAATAGATCAATATCCTTCCACCTTTCTCTACCTTAACTCACAAACAAATACCTACAAAAGCAGGGCGGAAATTAGTTGTTCCTTTCACTCCTTTGATAAGTTACGTGAGGAATAAAAACCAAGGCATTGCTTGCCTTGCATGACATAAGTCGTGGAGGTATTGGTATTAGGTCGGGCGGGGGAGTATGTCGGTGGAGTGGGTTTATGTTGTTTTACCTTGGCTTTCACCACACTTTCTCTATGTCTGGGTCGATGACCACAGTAATGAGTGCTAAACCTCTTAAATCTCAAAAATAAAAGACGTCTACTACAGAACGTAATAACAGTCAAGGGGATAATGGAGGTAAGAGAGAGAGAAAGCTGGAATGATTGAGGCGAGGGAAACAACTTTCTCCATGCACCATGGCTTTAGTAGAAGGAGGAGGCTTACGCATTAACTCAGTTGTACACAAGTATTGCATTATACTTACAACGTTTCACCTCAACTCCAATTTTGTCGTTTCAAAAGGAAAATGTAGTAAATTACAAGTCTGCGGTAATAATAACTGGTCTGATTACAATGGAAAGGTGCGGTGAGGTCCCAGTGAGAGCAGGAAAGGCATTTCATTTCTCAAAGGCCAAACCAAAGGTTTAAGGAGCAAATTCTTATGACATGACATGATTTTAGTCATTTAATTTACCCACTCATTATTGGTCCTAACTGCAGTTGCGCTGGCTGGATTTGTTTGTATCGTCATTTAGCAGATAATAATCAAATTGAATCCAATCCCAATCCATTTTCGCCTATATTATTGTTATTCTTATTGCTATTCCCACGTATTAACGAATGTAATCTTCTCTTGTTTATTTACCCACCAGCGCTGACGGGAATTTTGAAGTGACGCTGGCTACAAAAGCGACACTTTACTCTTCAGGAATGGTGGAGTGGAAGCCACCAGCCATTTACAAATCCTCTTGTGTTGGTTCTGTTTCTCAATTTGAATCTCATTTGTTTGACATAATGAAGACATGATTAACATTTTAATTTTATTTTACAGGAAATTGACGTGGAATACTTTCCCTTCGATGAGCAGACATGCGTCATGAAAGTAAGCCACTTCCTTTAGTCCTGTGGCATATGAAATTAAATGACCGTTTTGTGTCCCATTTAGTTTGGCTCGTGGACCTACGACGGTTTTCAGGTAGGGTCTCCCTTGTCCCTGTGTAAAGATGTGATGCACTTGATTCCTCCTTTCAAATGTAGGTCGATTTGAGGCACATTGACGAGCACGAGAATTCCAACATTGTGGAGATAGGCGTAGATCTTTCAGAGTTTTATATGTCAGTTGAATGGGACATTTTGGAAGTACCCGCTGTGCGGAACGAACGATTTTATACGTGCTGTGAAGAGCCATACTTGGACATTACGTTTAACATAACAATGCGAAGAAAAACTCTTTTTTATACAGTCAATTTAATTATTCCCTGCATGGGTATCTCTTTCCTCACTGTTCTTGTCTTTTACCTTCCGTCCGATTCCGGGGAGAAAGTAAGTTGCCTTTTCTTTCTCACTCCAGTAGTGAGAACCCCATCGAGTCTTTTTATGGCTTCCCTACATTCATAGATTTTCTTCTGTTATTTTTCTCTGTAGGTCAGCCTTTCGATATCCATTCTACTGTCTCTCACTGTGTTCTTCTTACTGCTAGCTGAAATTATTCCTCCCACCAGCCTCGTAGTTCCGCTGCTGGGAAAATTTGTACTTTTTACCATGATTCTAGACACGGTCAGGTAAGTACCTAAAAACGAAGCTAAATTATCTTTTCGTAAGCTTCATTGCTGTGTCCAGTAGTTTATTTGCTTTGAGTGAAGGAACCTTTGCCTTTCACCAGGGTGAAAGTGGATTAGATCCAGTCTGCATTCTATTACTTAGTCCTCTCCTTTCTCCACAACTGCAGAAGTAAACTATTAGCTTAGTTTCCCACTTTATCTATCATCACCATCACCACCGGAAGTCCCTCACATAGGCGAAACATGGAATTGATTTAGGTGGTGCTCGGAATGTCTTATATATCCAGGGAGGAAGACGAAGAGTGGGCAATGCATTGTGATAGCAATAATAACTGTGACTTAGCATACTTTACATAACAAATGTTTCCCTGATTACTTTGGCTTCGCTTGGCACGGTTGGTTGGTTAGTTTGGTTCAGTTTAGCTTGGCGGTGTGCAGGGAAGTTGAATCTTATCCTTTCAGAGAATCACTAAACTTCCATCACCATGCTGATCTCTGCTTATTTATACGTTACGTTCCGTCTCAGTGATTTTGAAATATGGGTTTGTGGTCTCCCTGTGCTGGGTTGGAAACACAATGTTATGTAATGAAATGGCAGTCAGATAGAGGCAAACGTTGACTAGACACTTCGTTTCCCTGCACCGTTGTCGTGCCTTAACTTGCCACCACATCTAACACGAACGAATGATGAAGAAGTACACTTGAAATTGTAAAGATACAAGAAGGAAAGAGGCCGTGGCCATCAATCCATCTACCTCTACTTATTCACCCTTCCTTCCTCGTCAGGTTATTGTAGTTCCTTCAGGGGAAAGTAAAGGAATGTATCACATTATCCATCGACTATGGATCTTGGAGCAGATTCCTACTTATCATCATCGACATGCATGTATGCAGGTTAACGACGACATGGAACTTTCAAGAATTTAGTGAAACTGTCAAGATGCACATGCCATTCTTATATAGGCGTGATTATGAAACGAATTATGATCATCCATCCCAAACAGAAAAGAGTTTGAGCAAACAAAAAGTAAAAGTGATGTCGTGGAAGATTAAAAGTGTGTCTACTTGCAGTCTCTATACATTCATCTGCTCTCCCTTAGAGGCATGTCAGTTCTTTGCAGTATTACGTTTCCAAACCAAGTCCCATCCCTCCTTCGAGCAGTGGATCGTGTAATCCACTTTCTCTGATTTAATACTATTTCCTTTAACGTCATCCCACCGGTCTCTGGCACAGCAGCACTAACAGGACTGGCTTTGCTGTGGTCTCTGGATTATTGAGATAGGGTCATATGTTGTGCGTGTTGATGTTCAAGCTCTCGTGGTTTTCAAGAAGAAGAGGAAACGTGAGAGTTCAAGCTGCGTTATACTCTCCTTTCTCACATCTATCAATATAACCATCTCCATCCATCCATCTACCCTTTCTCTTTCTTAACCAAATCCAGAAGAACGCACTCCTTTGTGAAGCATGTATGCATGCGTCGGGTGGATGAATTGAAAGTGAATTGATGTGGCTAAAAGTGTGAAGAGGGGGAGAGTGTGTGATCGTGGTGAAAGTAAAGAAAAGTGTATCGTACCCTTTTAGAAACGTGCTTAATCAGATAAAACGCATGAATGGGAAGATGGTCATAGGCGAAACTGGTGATTTATTGTGGTGAAAGCGTAGGCTTATCTCCATCCACAATATATCTTTTCAAATGCTTTGGAATGTCTTCAAGTATCGAAATAACATTCATTATGCTTTCTCTCTTCTTGCCTGGTTGCTTACTTTTTATTTATTTTTTGTACATAAAAAGTTATGCGTTTGTGAATGTGACTTTGATTGTTTGTCAAATTGCAGTATATGCGTGACTGTTGTCGTCCTTAACGTTCACTTTCGAACGCCTCAAACGCACACGATGGCTCCATGGGTAACCCAACAAAATAAATTGTGTCACTGTCACCAGTAATCAAGTGCTGTGTTTGTATTTCAAGGTACGCAGAGTATTTCTTCACATTCTTCCGCGACTGTTGGTTATGAGACGTCCCCAGTACTACTTGGAGAGGTGAGTGCAGTCATGTCAACTACATCATCGCGATTAATCGGTTACATGGGCGTTGCAAACGTGTTCAAACAAATGAAGAATAACGTTGGTTGGACATGGACTAACAATAAGTTTTTCTTAAGCCCATTTGAAATCTTTTTTCAATCGGGCTGCATATTTTCATCACTTGACTGGTTTTCTATAGACGCGTAGTAAAAATATCTACCTTTCCGTGATTTACTTTACTTGCATCAAACTCAGAGAGTTAAGTATGTATGGTTCTTTCTTCCTCTCCGTCGACTCACGAAAATTCCTTCCTGGGTAATTTCCTCATTGCAGGCTAATGATTTATGATAAAGTTAGCTTAGTCTGGCTTTCCCCAGTCCCTACCACTCGCCGAAGGATGTAGAGAGGAGAAATTTTCCCTCTCACTTATCTACTTTCACAAACTTTCTCTTTGATCCTTGTTCTCTTACCTCTTTCGCATTCTTCTCGTCTTATGACCGTCCAAGCAAAGTCAGGGTCTACGATGTCCTCTCAGTCCTCCATTTTCTTCCTCTTTTTGAGACTGAATATAGTGAATGGGGTTTTAATAGTCTGACTTTTTGTTGTTGGAATAGAATTGGAGCCAAAACGCCAACCTCTTTGAGCACCGGAGGACGAATGTTGGTGCGAACGTGTAATGGCTTGGAGTTACGACCAACATTATCACTGCATGATCCACTTCAGTTAAGAGACATTCGTGAAGCATTGGGAATCGGAGATCTGATGGCTGCACGGCCCACTCATGATTATTCGCCAAGGTACTTTCTCCTTCTTCGTTCACATCGAAGATAATGGCTTTCACCACCCGAATACCTTACCTACCAGCCTTTATATACTACACAGACACAGAGCTTTTTGTTGATTTTTCCTCACCTCAATCTGCCATAAAATTTACCCAACGTTACCCTCTCTCAGGAGTTGAAACTGAAAAGGAGTCCTTTTCAGGTCTTTGGATAGTTCATACTGGACCAAGTGTGATTAATTAAAATAGACTAATAATAACTAACATGACACGATGTCATGATGGGAAACTTGAGATTTTTAAATCCGCACATTTTTATGTGACTTTTAGTACCGTGAATAAGAAGAGAATTTGTGAAGGACGGTAATTACCTAGTCACCATAGCGACCGCGCGGCGCAGGGCCGAAGGGCTTGTTTCATAAAGCTTTTAATAATACTACGGACGTGACTGCAGTATAAAGGAAAAACAAGATGAATGTTATGTAATAAGAGATGAGGACAGATGTAGCTGCCCACAGTAATAAAGTTTTAATACAGAAGGGGAGAGGGAAGTGTTACGAAATGTTTTAAGTATCTAGCCATGACCAGACCACAGACCTCGACTCTCTTTTTTCTAAGAATGATAACCCATTTATTTTCTGTGATGATGCTTTTATTGCCTAAGAGAGTCCCAATAAAATTATGATAGCTTCCTCCTTTTTACATCACCATCTCTCCTGACTTCTTTCGGTGTCGTCTTATTTATTTACTCGTTTCTCTTTTTTTCTTCAGCCGAGGAGACGCGGACGGGATGGGGCTGAACGGGAACTGCAAACTTCACGGGATGCCTCCACCCCCGCCACCTCCACACACCCACTCACGAGCTTCACATCATCCTTTGCTGCGTTCGTCAGAGCTTCATCACCAGGGGGAGGGGGAGGCGGATGGGGACACGGAGGGGGAGATGGATGGGGTGACTGGGACAGGGGTGACTGGCGGGGAGGGAGTGATGGGAGGGGGAT
>JAQIWU010002507.1:0-12008 GCA_034696445.1 Isotomiella minor
CAGATCGACCCAGCTTCTGTTTCCTCCTTTTCTCATGGTAGCAGAATCGCAATTGAGGAAGCAATTGAATGCTCTTGCCTGTAGGTACCTTTGCTTCTTATAGACATATCAATTTTAATGGTTTTGGTATTCATAAATATAAAGCATGTGAACAACCGGAACATTGAAGTATCAATATCATAAATTTTAATCGAGGTACACACTAATAATTGTGTTTGTCTTGACATAATAAGCATCCATTATTGTGTCGCATTATATTTGTGAATACGGCTACTTCAAAAAATTATTATGCGTTCATGTTAAAATTGAATTTTTATGGCATTAATTATTATCGATAATTATCGTTTTGTGTACCATACATTGGAACGCCCGACACCCTTAGTGTGGATATCATCACTTAGAGTAGACCGCTTAGTCGAAAGCACTTTATGCGAACTCCTATTATCCTTACACCAATGCAAGCCGCATTTAGGCCTTGCAATATTGAATGAAGAATGCTGCGATACACTGATTTTGCCCTGCTTCGAGTGTACCATGATTTTCTGTGCACTAATATCAAGAACCTTCGTCGCATAACCCGGAAAGGAGTTTGACGGCACCTACTTACAGCAACTTCCACGATGCACAGCGTCGCCGAAAACCCCTCCGCAATGGCGAAAATTACAAACAGCGTACTAACCGCTGAGTTGAAAAATCCCATACTTTCCTTAATCTCAGCTCTCCAATCTTTTTTGGTAACAGCTGGGCCAAAAGTTGTCTTTACGCTCGCAGATACGTTTTTAAATAAGGACTTGAGTTCCTTGGCATTATGTAGGGTGTCTGACACGGTTTTGCCCCACAAACCGTAACTGATCATCCAACCGATCCCTGTGCTGATCCATTCTGAACTACCGTGACTTTTGAAGTACATGATTATTGGGAACATTGCAATGGGATCTTCAGAAGGATCACTCCTGTACCAATCATGAAACGGGTATGTCTTGGTCAGGTGTTCAAAGTATAGGGTATCCCTGTCTAACACGCCGTAATAATTGTAGTAGAAGATGGAACGATTGCATCGAAGTAATTCCTCTTCCACTCCAATAAGTCTTTCCTGGACTGTGTACTCTTTTTCCAAGTTTCTACCAACGTCAGCAATCATGGCGTCTAGAATTGAAATGGGTGTGTGCATCCGAATGTTGCTGTTCAAAATACGATACCGAGCTGCCTGCTCGAATCTGGAGCACGTCTTATATAAATAATGGGGATCATACCATCGGGGGAACTGGATTCTGATAGGCAATCCCCATTCTGTCCGCCGGACATAGTAGTAGGCATCACTGAAGGTAACCTGTTCAAGATGTATGGTTGTGCAGTCCTTAGGATTATCTCTCATTTGTCGGAGGTACGTTTCACTACCGTTCCATGCCCCCGTAATTGTAAAGTACTGCCTCGACGAACCAAATCTAGATTCCATCTTGACGGGCGATAGGATATATTCAGGGTTTAGCTCTTCCGCACATCCAACATGTAGTAGACTTGGGAATTTAGTTGGAGGGGGTGGGGCATTAAGAAATTCAACGACGGTTCCAATATATCCACTGCTTACAACCAGGGAAAGAACAAACCACAGCATGATAGCTGGTCGGAACCACGTCTTTGTCCAGAGGTTCCTTAAAATCGGATGTGGTTCCTCAATGAGGCTTCCAAGCAAAGCCATTCCTAGTTCCGTCATTCCAACGATCACCTTTTCCGTGGTATCACAGGTGCCTAGCATCTTAACTGCGCAAATGAAAAGGAAGCCTCCAAAGACAAGTGCAACCCACAAAGAAGGCTGGAATGGCCTTGTGTAAAGGGAGTACCTGGGATTGTTGCTTGTTGTATAGCAACTGAAAAACTTGTAGCCCGACGTTCCCACTAGAATCATGGTATCCGAAGCGGGGTGTCCATAGGGGTTTGGATGGGAAAGATAGGTATATGGTACCCAATCGCTGGAATGGTCGGAAATTGCTGCCGACGTTTCATTCCAATTTGAGTACCTATGTTCCAACATTTGACGGATCGTGTCACATGACGCAATTCGCACTGCTGAAGGGTTGCCAATGTTAGTCTTTCTCGGTGTAACGCAATCCCAAATCCGATTCTCTTCTCTTTCCTTCATTTTGTCCATGTAGGACAAGACGCCGACGTATTTGGTGGAACTGAAGACTTTCGACAATGACGCCATATTCCACATATTTGCATTTTGGTACCGATTCTTCTGAATGAGTAAACGAGGGGTCAGCCCAGAGTACTTGGATGCAAGTTGCACGTTCCATGGGAGCAATAAAATCCCAAGTTGAGGCAAGCCACCCTGCCCCAAATGCGAGCGACCGAGTACATAATTGATTTTGAGGAAAGCCTGGAAACTCCACTTTGACAATGTTCCGAGTGGAAAGTATGGAATGACTATGCCAAAAGCCTTTCTTCTCCGATGAAGCAGGTATGTGCGGCCCTCCAAGTCGGTTTCATAGCTTTTGGTGGATTTGTCAAGTACGTTTGCAACAATTGTAGAAATGGGACAATCCTTGCTTCCTCCTGGTTGCGGAAGGGGTAGGGGGAACACTAAAAGTTCACAGTGACAATGGTAATCCCGGAATGATGGCATCTCGACACAATGACCAATGTCGCACAAGTTTTCAAACTTTTGAATTAATGTAGGTTTCTCAAACTCCAGTTCAGCATGGGACGGAAACATGTGATGATAAGAAATACTTTGGCAGCAGCCACTCTCGTCAGAGTTGAATCGCCGCAAAATGTTGTCCAGGTGAGGGTCGTATGTGGTGCCAAGTCTAATTTGGGTGGACAGGGAAGCCATCAGAACCGTGGGAAAGAGTAGGGAAAGGGCGGCCACAATTACTTTCATAATGACGATACTTCAAACGAGTTGGCAAGTAAAGAGCGAAAGAATAAATAAACTAAACCCTTGCTCACACGTGTCATAATGGAAGCCACGTCAAGCACAATTCTTGCCATTTCGTGAAGTCCTTTTACATAAATTCATTATCCTGAGTAGCTATTTGTGTAATTAATTTATTAAGAAACTTTTAGCCGATGAAAACCATTCTTCGAAATCAACGGGCCCCAATTTGGGTTACTTTATGACCTGCCTTCCACCTGGTTTAAGATTTTTGATACTCAATACTCTTTAAAGCAAAGTACGCAGCTCGAATGCGGTCTCCCGTAGCCCGAATGTTGTTTGATTGACGGTTCATCGATTTCCTCAAATTTTGTCTCAGGCGACGCCAAGGAATGTGCCGTATGGTGGTTACAATTAACTCAGTCACACAAACAATAGCAGAAAGTCCTGTCGCAGTGACGATAACTACGAAAAGTGTCCCAACTCCAGAATTATAAAGCCCCACACCAACCTTACTCTCAGTTCTCCAATTTGCTCTCCTAACCGCAGGTCCAAACCTACGTTCCACCCTCTTAGATATCATGGTAAACCCTGATTTAATTTTAAACGCATTGCGTAGGGAATCAGATACGCTTTTGATCCATAAACCGGCATCAATCGTCCATCGCATAGCGGTGCTCATCATCCTTGGACTATGGCTTTGGAAGTAAATGATCATGGGTTCCATCATTATAGGTTCTTCAATTGGATCACTTTTGTACCAATCCTGGAATGGATAGGTCTTTATCAGATGTTCGAAATATAGATGCTCCCCTTGTAGTCCACCGTAATGACGATAAAAGAAAGTTGACCGATTACATCGAAGCAGTTCTTCTTCTACGCCTACAGCGCGTTCCTCCACGGTGTAACGTTTTTCCAGGTTGCCGCTAAGGTTTGCAAGTATTGACTCAAGTGTTGAAATGGGAGTGTCTATGCGGACGTCGTGGTTCAGTAGTCGAAATCGAGCGGATAGTTCGAATCTCGAAAGATATTTATCCAACCCGCGCTGCAGATCGTACCACAAGGGTGGAACGAATTCCATATGACTTCCGGAACCATCACGAGTGATTCTGTAAAAGCTTTTGTTCTTCGGCACGTCTTCCATGAGTACAGCGATGCAGTCATGCGGATTACTCTTCATACGTTGGAGGTAGTTTTTGACGTCAGCCCAGCTTTGTTTGGCAGTTCTGAATCCAGCGGTCAACCGAATTCTAGCCTCTAACGGCGCACTGGAAACAATTTCCGTTGTTTCGCTATCCTTTGAGCAGCCAAGTTCCAACATGCTGGGATACCTCGTTGGGGGTGGTGGAGCATTTAGGTAAACGACGACAGTTCCAATATATCCACTGCTGATTACAAGGGAAAGACCAAACCAGAGCATGATTGGAGGACGGAACCAACTCTTCTCCCAAAGGTCGTCTCGAATAGGATACGGCTCTTCAATGAGGCTTCCAAGCAACGCCATCCCAAGGTCCGTCATTCCTACGACGACCTTTTCCCTGGTGTCGCAGACGCCTATGACTTTAATTGCAATGGTGAAAATGATCCCTCCAATGACTATAGCTACCCAAAGGGAAGAATGCAAAGGCTTCGTGTAGATGTCGTATCTTGGATTATTGTTGCTTGTGTAGCAGCTGAAGTACCTGAACCCGGACTTTCCAACCAGAATCAGGGTATCCGTCGTTGGTCGAAATGCGTTCGTTAGGTAGGCAGTGGGATACCAATTCACAGAGGTTTGAAAACTGCTCACTTCCAATGTCCCATTCCGCCCCTCCACCGCTGAACGTAGCAGGTCGCATAAAGCACGAAGGACAATCGCTCTAGTGCCAACGTCAAACTCTCGTCCTTGGTGACATTGCCACAACCGATTTTCTCCTGCATCCTTTAGTCTCTCCATGTGAAGCAAAATGTTGAAGGATTCCCTGGAAAGTTCGACGGAAGCCATGGTGGACATTTTCGTGCTGTCATATCTGTTTTGCTGAATCAGCAACCTTGGCGTTAGTTGGGGATTCTTTTGGATTTGGTCCGAAGGAAGCAGTAGGATGCCTAACTGAGGCAAACCTCCCTCATTCCAATGCCAATGGGCCTTTAGGAATTCGCCATTCAGAAAATTTCTTAAATTCTTCGCTGAAAAAGTCCGACTATTGAAACTAGGAATGAATATCCCAATAGCGTTCTTTCTACGGTGTAACATGTGTTTGTCTCCATCGGGATTCTTTAGGTAGCTTTGTGTCGCGGCGGCAAGTACGTTTTCAATTATCTTGGAAATTGAGCATTTGCTTGTTTTGGCACTTTTACTTATCTTGACGTAGTCCAGACGCATTGGAAACAAAAAAACCTCACAACGGCAGCTATGGACCTTCAATGCGGACGTATCCACGGAATGACTGGAGCTGCACACGTTGTCAAACTTCCGAACCACCAAAGGTTTGTCGGACTCCAGAGCAGTTGAAGACAGATAGTGATGATACGCCATGGTTTGGCAGCAGTTGTTGTCCCCATGGTTGAATAGCCTTAGAATTTTGTCCAATCGGGGATGATGGATGGTGCCTAGGTCTGAACTTGGTTGAGCCATAAGCAGCGCAGGAAAGTAGGAGATGGCGGTGAACACCAATAACGCTATCATTGGAACCCCACAGTTGTCTTAGCGGTTTGGAAGGAAACAAGTAAACGCCCCAACTTGTGAACACAAAACTACGATGTAATCCAACCGGTCAGCTTGTATAAGAATCTAAGCCACCTTACTTTCTTTGTAATCTCCTTCTATAAAGTCACTTTCATAATTGCGCGTTTATGTAATTTATTTACGATATGTTTTTCCATCAAAGTAAGCCGGGGATGTTTGGATATGTCGTCGTGGATACATTCATGCCACAATAACAAGAAAGCTTTCTTGTCCCCGTCAATGCCCCATTGCGTGTTTAGTGTGTTATGTATAATCCAGTAATATTTATATACATTCAAGTGCTATTGACACCGTGTAGTTCAGGGGGCCCATTCCCATGATTAAATGCTAGAAGTCAAATTAAATATCGCTGCGTTGCTAACGTATTTACACGATAACATCACAAACCCCCGATTGGAGTCGTTAATTAACATATAAATTGGGAGCAAAGACATCTAATTAAACTTAATTGTCAGGCGTCTAAGGGGTTTTTGGATCATCGAGTTTCATGTTGCAAGCTTTCTGGTTTTCCATCATCGAAATATTGTTTGTGGAAGACATGGTGTGGCCCAACAGCTGATCCGTGATACCCTTCACGGAGTCAAGGTCAATCACCTTTGATGATTTTCCCTGAAATTCTATTGGGAATGTCATGTAGGCCAGAAGGTTCTCCACTTCAACTCTCATGAGAGAATCTAGACGAAGGGGTTCATGGATTAGGAATGTTTGTCCTGCCACGGACTCCACCACTGCTGACACAAAGGATTCCACAATATTGACCATCTCATTATCAGGCAGTAGCCATGCTTGTAGACGGCTAGTTGCTTCGTATCCAAGCTGACGGAGGTCGGTCCTTGTGTCACTCTGTTGCTTGGGAACTCCAGCATCGTCTTCCTCGTCGTCGAGGTTTCGACATTTTCAAGTATTTTCATATTTCAGCATGATGAATGTGAATGTGGGCGGAGTTTTGAACGTAACACAAATCGTAGTTGCCAAAATGATAACCGAAGGAATTCACGGGTCTATCCTCAACATCTCTAGTACCGTAAGTAGTTTTCCTTTTTGGGCACAGCCATCAAATGAAGCCCCCCTTTTTCACAGGATTCTCAACTCCTGCATCGAAACTTGGGTCTTTATCCTCTTACTAAATCCGCACTGGATGTCCTCAGCAAAATGTCTGCTCTGGAACTTGGCCAGCATGGGATCCGTGTTAACTGCATTAACCCTGGATTCATCAAGACGGATATGCGAGATGCCTGCTTGGGCGCCATGGCGGGTGCGGCTGGGGTGGAAGTGGAAGTTTATGCCGCTTAGTGGACAAGGAAGAACAAGACAATTGGAATAAGCAATATGTCATTCCTTTGACGAAAGGGACATAAAAACGTTTCTGCCATAAGAAAGTCACGCAAAACGAGGTTGAAAGCGGTGTGGTGGTATTGTTCCTCTTCTTCTCCGTCGCATCCTATCCCACAACGCATCATGTGCCAATCCTCTCCATACATTGCCACTTCCACTCACACTCTTCATTGCTTAAGGAGTCCAAGCCTCATGCTTGTGGCATAAAAAACTCTTCACAATAGTTTGCGTCCTTTACTCTTGATAAGAATTATTTTATAGATCAAAAAAGGCTGTGATTTAAGGACAAGAAGGAAACTTTGACAGTGGTTGCCTGCAACATAAGTTACATGGATACAATTCAATTCATTAGAAATTCATTCTGAATTTGTATACCTAGACGTTCACAAGTGTTCTAACATTGTACACCGATATTATGATAAAAAGTAACGGCGATAGATTATCGTTTGTACCAAACGTTATTTGTTACTGCTGTTCATTGTCGTGAGCGTTAACATTTCGCAACCTCGTTTCATATTAACGTTGTGTTTCGCATTACATTCATTATATCAGTTTCGCACATAAGTGCTCCACTGCGTTACCCTTTGATATTCCTAATTACTGGGGAGTACACCATAACTGTTAGCATTTTTTTATGTTATGCAATTTTGAATTTTTATGTTATGCAATCTTTTTTTATGCAATATAAATAATATAGGCTGGCAAGTTAAGCTATTTGGTTGCTTCATTTGTGATTAACTGGACTATTTATTTTGTCAATTTTAACTGGCATTGAATTTTATACAAAGGAAAGCCGTTGTCAAATTTCATGTGGTAGACATGGACTCCTCTGTTTTGACAACGCAGGGGGACAAAAGGTTGAAGGCAAAGCATTCTATTTGTCGCAGCATTGCAGGAGTTTTGCTTTTCATTTTGTTATCCATCCTCCTCATCCCCTCTCTCATCTACCGAAAGGTGGTTCAGCTGTTGCAGCCATTCTTGAGACCGGACTTGCTCGGTATTGTACCATGCTCCAGTACTGCGTTTGCACAAGGCGACAGAGGGGGCGTTGCAGAGAGTGTTATCATGGGATTTGTTGATTTCCAAAGTATCTTTGATTTTCATCCTAAATGCAATTTCTCAACACAACAGTTCAAATTTCAGAAAGGTTGAGTCAACAAACATTGACGGAAATGGTGGAACAGCTGTTCGCAACAAAGAACGACAAAGGCCAATCTGCCTTTCAAGAACTGACTCTTTACATGACGGATTGGATGGGGCTGAAATTCTGGACAGAAGAAGAGGCCTTCTCTATATCACCTCACGTGTTTGAACACGAGCTGGATGACGAAAACGAATCTAGTATTTGAGAAGTACAAACCAAGTCTATCAACAAAATCAGTTTATTTTTTAAAAACAGGAATAGAAGAAGAATTTTGGAATCGACGCTTTCCTTCAAATCGTAGTCCGTGGGAGGTTGCTCTACTACATACAAAGCACTCTTCAAAACTTATATTGCGCGTACATCATGCATTTGCAGACGGTAACTGTAAAGTAATCACAACAACTTTGACTTATATGTATCTGCATTCCGTTAGGATTCGCCTTGCTCCATCTCCTGAAAGACTTATGTCAGACGTCGGGTACAATGGACACTAGGCTTTCTCTTCCCGGAATAAAGTTACCTTCGTCACGCCGCATTCCAAAAGATGTACTAAATCACAGAAGAAAAATGACCACTCTTAAAATTACCTTCTTTCTTAAAGGCACCGAAAATGACAGTCTCACTCATCAAAAACAGTGTCAACTTTCACCCTCTCAAAAGTCAGGATCCGCCAAAGGAGAACCGTTGGGCACTTCACCCGTCCTTCAAAATCCCAATTGCGAACATCCAAGGCATCAAACGGCGTCACGGGGTGGCATTCTCCTCTGTCGTGTATGCCGCCATATTCGGCGGGATTCGAGAATGGTCTAAAGGTAAGGGAATAAGCTATGCTGAACTACCCTGGGCGGCTCCGGTGTATGCTCCTGGACATCCTGGAAAACTTACGAACCATTTGTAAGTCTATCTGTTTACCCATATTCAATCCCCTAATGAATGGTTACACACATTGACCTTGATAGCGCCTTCACATCTTCAAGTTTTTGGACGGATGTTGAGAAGGCATCAGACCGCTTACATCAAATCGACACAGAATTGCAGGATATCAAAGTTTCCTGGCTCCCACTTTTAGGTAAATCATCGAATGTTTTTTTGCTAGAAGCAATAGCTTTTTTCATAGGTCTAATTGAATTCCGAATTCATGGCGCCTTTGTGAATTCAATTGGAAGGTTTATCGCTAGGTTCAGGTTTGCCCCGCTAATTATCTCGTATTTCCCTCTGACACTGGGAGGCAATCAAGAATGGAGCATTGGGGGGATCCCGGTTTCAGATGTCTCCTTCTGTGCAAGGGTTCAAGGCTTTGCAGGTGCAAAAGGTCCAAAAAGTCATACGAAATAAGCTCAATACTCTCTATTTGTGTGCAGGAATGGTAGTTGCTGTTTCAAGTTTTGGTAGCGACTTGACCATCAGATGCGTGTCGGACAGGACTGTCCTTCCACCAGAGGAAGCCAGAATACTGGGAAAACTTATGGAAAAAGAAATCTCGAAACTAACAATTGAAGACGTTGAGAATGACTATTGACAAACTTTCGAGATTTTGTGGTGAAATACATTGAAATTGCCATGAACTTAGAGTTGGATATCATACGAATGGCTGTTACTTAATTTGTCCCTAGACCGTGATTCTATTCATGTGCCATAACACATGAAATGGCAAGCCGTAACTTCAAATTGAATATTGCTTCCTTTATGAATTAAAGATGCGAGGAAGCGGTTAATGTGCGAATTAAAAGCAGTAGTCATATCTGTACAGATACAGCAAACGCAGCTACCGACATGCTTGTAACGATTTCACTCTTAAATTCCATTGAGCATAAAGTCACCTAAAGTTAATGGATTCGGTTTTCCGTGGTGGAGCCTGATGAGGCCATTTTGTGTATCACCATTGTATCTTGGATAGTCATTCGTCACATCCGCCTTACAGTTTTGCTAGGAAGCCCACTAGTGCGTTATACAAACCCAAGAGATGGACGCGTGTTCACTTGGTTTTTTAATCACTGTATAGGGATAACCGAACTATTCCAGGAGATGGTGACAAAGTACGGAAAAAGACAAAAAATGGTATACATGTGGCATGTCGGTGTACCACATTTGCTCATACATGATCCAAACGTGGCTGAAGTGCGTAGTCCCCTTTACAGAGAATCCTAACTTCCAACATCCACATTGACAAGGGCATTGCATACGACTGGGCCATGGAGCCGGTTAAGGGCGGCCTTATATCCTCGTCGGGTAGGTGACTTAGCGGCGGCAACATGAATGGTGATAAACACTGCTTCCTTTTGCAGGCCTTAAATGGAAACATGATAGAAAACTCTTCAACCCAGGGTTCAATAAAGCATTGCTTGAGAGCCTAATCGTCAACTTTGACCATGATGCGCAGCAGTTGGTGACAATTTTGGGGGCATTGGATCCCAGCCCCAAAAACATTTATCCATACATTCTAAACGCATCGGTGAACATGGTCTTCGGTACAATATTCCATTCTTAACGTCAATTTTTATAGATAAGCATGTAAGCTTGAATTTGTAGAATCTTCGCTGGGACTTGACGTAAGCAAAGTGGTTCCAGAAGGACAGCTGGCCCAAGCGCTTTGGACCATTACGAGTTCCACGAATCTTAAAGTCTTTCAACCTTACCTCAACTTAATACCCTGGGTGTACCGCCTCATCGGCCGAAGGAAGACAGAAAGGGAAGCTCTGGAACTTATTACCCGTATTAGTGAAATGGTATACGACGATATGCGGTTTCGGTCATTTATTATTTGAAGTTTGTAGGCAATCAAGGATAAGAGACGTCAACTCAGAAATAAAGATGGTGAAAACGGGCGGAGGGCGAAACCATTTCTTGACATTCTGTTGGAAGATCATGCGGAAGTATCTCGAGAGGAGTACAACGAACATCTGCTAACTCTTGCGTTTGCCGTACGCTTCTACGTCTCAAACATTTTGGGATGTTGCAAATCTGCAACCACACAGAATTCTATTTGTAGGGATCCGATACAACTTCTTTCTCTGTGTTCATGACGTTGTTTCTGCTAGCCGAATACCCAAGCCATCAACACAAATGCCAGAAAGAAGTCGACAATATTTTAAAAAACAACACAGGTACCCTGATGCCTGGAGATTTGAAGAAGGCAACCTATTTGGAAATGTGTTGGAAAGAGGCTATGCGGATGTTCTCTCCTGCACCAGTGATTGCAAGTAAAATGGCGAAGGACGAAGTCCTGGGTACCGTAGATTTAAAACCTTGAGAAATATTGTGAATTCATTGCAATTGCAGAAGACGGAAGAGTGATTCCCAAAGGTGTTGACTGTGTCATCGACATTTACCATATCCATCGTGACCCGGATTTCTATCCCAACCCGGAAACCTTTGATCCAACCAGGTTTCTACCTCAGGAGGCATCCAAAAGACCGAAATCCCACTACCTTCCATTCTCAATGGGAGTGCGCAACTGCCTCGGTACGATATATAAATGTAAATGGCGTCATGTTCCTTCGTATTTGTTTTTTGCAGGTGCAACGTTCGCCCAGCTGGAGGCAATGGTACTGTTAACTCGTATTCTTAGTCGATTCACTCTGCAAACCGATCTGAAAGCGAGGGATCTCCGAATGATTTTTGGGGTCAACTTAAAACCTGATGTGTAGATTCTAATGCGACTGATCCCGCGAAGCAAGTAGCATCGGGGTATCCTTATTAGTTGTAGAAAAAGGGATCTAATAAACGATAGATCGATTAATACTTTGAAGACAATGACCCATGGGCTTGTTAAGTATTTATAGCTACTTATTGCAATCGTCATGTCCATCCGTCCGTCCGTCCGTCTGTGCTCTCTCTAACTTTTGTAGGCATGGACCGATTGACCTGAAAGTACTTAAAAGTGTCCAAGGAGGTTCCCTATTGATTTTGGTCAAAATCAGTCAGGC